>WOVY01013109.1:0-60435 GCA_013436015.1 Rhipicephalus annulatus | reverse complement strand
TGTGCTCTCGGCCAAGGACACTCGCGCTGCTTCGTTGTCACCGCCACTGCACATAGCCCCGCCGCGGTGGCTCAATCATCATCAGCATCATCATCGTCCTGGCTACGCTCACGGGGTGCAGGACAAAGTGCCTCTCCCATTGTCCGCCAGTTTAACCACGGATCCTGTGCTTGCTCTGTTTGCCAATTTATACCCGCAAACTTCATTAATCTCATCTGGCGCACCCTAACCTTCTGTCCTCCACCCTACCTCGCTTCCCTTCTCTGGCAATCCAGTTGGTGACCCTTAAGGACCAGCGGTTATCCTGTCTACGGTGCTTACTATGCCCGGCCCATGTCCATTTCTCCTTTTATTGCAGCTTAATATCCTTAACTCCCCGTTTGTTCCTCCTAATCCCTCTGCCTCTTCTTGTCTCTTAAGGTTGACACCTACCCATTTTCTTTCCATTGCTCGCTGCGTCGTCCTCAATTTAAGTTGAACCCTCTTTGTGAGTCTCCAGGTTTCTGCTCCGTAGCTAAGTACCGGCAAGATACAGCTGTTATATACCTTCCTCTTGAGGGACAGTGGCAATCTACTTGTCATAATTTGAGAGTGCCTGCCGAATGTGCTCCACCCCATTCTTATTCTTCTAGTTACTTCAATCTCGTGGTTAGGCTCTGCGGTTATTACCTGCCCTAAGTAGACATAGTTTTTTACAACTTCAAGTGCACTATTACCTATCGCAAAGCGCTGCTCCTTTCCGAGGTTGTTGTACATTACTTTTCGTTTTCTGCAGATTAATTTTAAGACCCACCTTTCTGCTCTCCTTGTCTAACTCCGTAATCATGAGTTGCAATTCGTCCCCTGAGTTACTCAGCAATGCAATGTCATCAGCGAAGCGCAGGTTACTGAGGTACTCTCCATTAACTCTTATCCCTAACTGCTCCATTCTAGGCTTCTGAAAACGTCCTGTAAGCACGCAGTGAATAGCATTGGGAAGATTGTGTCCCCCTGCCTTACACCCTTCTTTATTGGTATTCTGTTGCTTTTTTTATGAAGCACTGTGGTAGCAGTTGATCCCCTGTAGATTTCTTCCAGAATGTTTATATATATTTCATCTACGCCCTGATTCCGCAGTGTCTGCATGACGGCTGATATTTCTACTGAATCAAACGCCTTCTCGTAATCTATGAAGGCTATGTATAGTGTGGTTATACTCTGAGCATTTCTCTATTACCTGGTTGATAGTATGAATGTGGTCAATTGTTGAGTAGCCTGTTCTAAATCCTGCTTGTTCCTTTGGTTGATTGAATTCTAATGTTTTCTTTACTCTGCTAGCAATTACCTTTGTAAATAGCTTGTATACTACAGAGAGCAAGCTGATCGGCCTGTAATTCTTCAAGTCCTTGTCATCTCCTTTCTTATGTATTAAGATGATGTTAGCGTTCTTCCAAGACTTTGGTACTTTTCCCGTCAGGAGACACCTCGTAAATAGAGTGGCTAGTTTTTTCTAACACAATCTGTCCTCCATCTTTCAGCAGATCTGATGTTACTTGATCCTCACCAGCAGCTTTGCCTCTGTGCATGCTCTCCAAAGCTTTTCTGACTTCTCTATCATTAACGGTGGGGTGTCGTCTGGGTTACTGCTAGTTCTTATAGTATTAAAGTCGTGGTTGTCTCGGCTACTGTACAGATCTCTGTAAAACTCCTCCGCTATTTTAATTATCCTATCCATATTGGTAGTTAATTTGCCTTCTTTGTCCCTTATTGCATACATCCGCCTTTTGCCTATCCCAAGTTTCCTCTTCACTGCTTTGACGCTTCCTCCGTTTTTTCAGAGCGTGCTCAATTCTCTCCATGTTATACCTTCTTACATCGCATACTTTACGTCTATTAATCAGCTTCGAAAGCTTCCAGTTCTATTTTGTCTGTTGTACTTGACACTTTCATGATTTGACGCTTCTTAATTAGGTTCTTCGTTTCCTGGGAAAGCTTGCCGGTGTCCTGTCTAGCTACCCTGCCTCCAACTTCCACTGCACACTCCGTGATGATACTCGTCAGATTATCATTCATTGTATCTACGCTAAGGTTGGTTTTATCGCTAAGAGCAGACTACCTGTTCTGCAGTGACACTCTGAATTCCTGTACTTTCCCTCTCAGTGCTAGCTCATTGATTTGCTTCTTGCGTATCAGTTTCTGTCGTTCCTTCTTCAAGTCTAGGCGGATTCGAGCCCGTACCATTCTATGGTCACTGCATTTACCTTGCCAACCACTTCCACATCCTGCATGACTCCTGGGTGTGCAGTCATTATAAAGTCTATTTCGTTCTTATTTACGCCATTAGGGCTCCTCCATGTCCACTTGCGGTTTTCTCGTTTTCGGTAGAAGGTATTCAAAATACGCAGATTATTGCGTTCTGCGAATTCTACTAGTAGCTCTCCTCTGGCGTTTCTAGTGCCGATGCCATAATCTCCTACTGCCTGGTCTCCAGCCTGCTTCTTCCCTACCTTTGCATTAAAGTCGCCCCATTACTATAGTATACTGTGTTTTCACCTTACTCATTGCCGATTCCACGTCTTCATAGAAGCTTTCAACTGAAGCGTCATCATGGCTGGATGTAGGCGCGTAAGCCTGTACTACCTTCATTTTGTATCTTTTATTCAGTTTAATTACAATGCCTACCACCCTTTCATTAATGCTATAGTAATCCTCTATGTTGCCAGCTATGTTTTCTGTGAATTAGGAACCCTACTCCCAGTTCTCTTCTGTCTGCCAAGCCCCGATAGCAAATGACGTGCCCATTCTGTAGCACAGTATAGGCCTCATCTGTCCTCCTAACCTCACTCAGCCCTATTATATCCCATTTAATGCCTTCTAGCTCCTCGAATAATACAGCTAGACTTCCCTCACTAGATAACGTTCTAACGTTAAACGTTGCTAAGTTCAAGTTCCAATGGTGGCCTGTCCGTATCCAGAGGTTTCTAGCACCCTCTGCTGCTTTGCAGATCTGACCGCCGCCGTGGTCAGTTGCTCCGCAGCTGGTGGGGACTGAGGGCCGTGAGTTAATTGACGAATGCCTACGGGAGGGGGTGGCCAGATACTGCACCAGGGTGGCCAATCCTTCTCTGGTGAGATCATCGATGCGTACCGGCTTTAAGCCGGTACGATCAGACAGTAGTGGGAATGCTCCATGCATGTCTTCCTTATTGTTGTTCAGCAGCGTTGGCGGCCACCCACCACAGAGCCCAACGAGGGGACGCTACAAGGTTACAAATGCTGAAACCTGCAGACGCCAGCCGTACAACGCCACTATAACCCAATGCGCCTAGACCAAGGTAGGCTATTTGCACAGGGTTAACCCTAGCCGCCAGGAAGTTTGGAAGTAAACGGAAGAGAGTAGAAGACAGGACAGATAAATAGTAAGAGATAAAGACGAAGATGTAGGGAGAGAGAGATAGGAAAAGGCGACTGCCGATTCCCCTGGGTGGGTCAGCTCAGGGGTGCCGTCTACGTGAAGCCGGGGCCAAAGGGGTGTGTTGCCTCTGCCGGGGGGCCTTAACGGTCCAATCACCCAGCGTCGGCTCAACCCCCAGGATCCCCTTTTCCTCGGACACGGCAAAGCCACGCACGGCTAGGCGTGGGAGGGAGTCGAAACTCCCCGTTAGCTCGGGTTCGTGGTGTCGCTACACACCAAACGCCTACTTGCGCAGGCGTCATAATTTGAGAGTGCCTGCCGAATGTGCTCCACCCCATTCTATTCTTCTAGTTACTTCAATCTCGTGGTTAGGCTCTGCGGTTATTACCTGCCCTAAGTAGACATAGTTTTTTACAACTTCAAGTGCACTATTACCTATCGCAAAGCGCTGCTCCTTTCCGAGGTTGTTGTACATTACTTTCGTTTTCTGCAGATTAATTTTAAGACCCACCTTTCTGCTCTCCTGTCTAACTCCGTAATCATGAGTTGCAATTCGTCCCCTGAGTTACTCAGCAATGCAATGTCATCAGCGAAGCGCAGGTTACTGAGGTACTCTCCATTAACTCTTATCCCTAACTGCTCCATTCTAGGCTTCTGAAAACGTCCTGTAAGCACGCAGTGAATAGCATTGGGAAGATTGTGTCCCCCTGCCTTACACCCTTCTTTATTGGTATTCTGTTGCTTTTTTTATGAAGCACTGTGGTAGCAGTTGATCCCCTGTAGATTTCTTCCAGAATGTTTATATATATTTCATCTACGCCCTGATTCCGCAGTGTCTGCATGACGGCTGATATTTCTACTGAATCAAACGCCTTCTCGTAATCTATGAAGGCTATGTATAGTGTGGTTATACTCTGAGCATTTCTCTATTACCTGGTTGATAGTATGAATGTGGTCAATTGTTGAGTAGCCTGTTCTAAATCCTGCTTGTTCCTTTGGTTGATTGAATTCTAATGTTTTCTTTACTCTGCTAGCAATTACCTTTGTAAATAGCTTGTATACTACAGAGAGCAAGCTGATCGGCCTGTAATTCTTCAAGTCCTTGTCATCTCCTTTCTTATGTATTAAGATGATGTTAGCGTTCTTCCAAGACTTTGGTACTTTTCCCGTCAGGAGACACCTCGTAAATAGAGTGGCTAGTTTTTCTAACACAATCTGTCCTCCATCTTTCAGCAGATCTGATGTTACTTGATCCTCACCAGCAGCTTTGCCTCTGTGCATGCTCTCCAAAGCTTTTCTGACTTCTTCTATCATTAACGGTGGGGTGTCGTCTGGGTTACTGCTAGTTCTTATAGTATTAAAGTCGTGGTTGTCTCGGCTACTGTACAGATCTCTGTAAAACTCCTCCGCTATTTTAATTATCCTATCCATATTGGTAGTTAATTTGCCTTCTTTGTCCCTTATTGCATACATCCGCCTTTTGCCTATCCCAAGTTTCCTCTTCACTGCTTTGACGCTTCCTCCGTTTTTCAGAGCGTGCTCAATTCTCTCCATGTTATACCTTCTTACATCGCATACTTTACGTCTATTAATCAGCTTCGAAAGCTTCCAGTTCTATTTTGTCTGTTGTACTTGACACTTTCATGATTTGACGCTTCTTAATTAGGTTCTTCGTTTCCTGGGAAAGCTTGCCGGTGTCCTGTCTAGCTACCCTGCCTCCAACTTCCACTGCACACTCCGTGATGATACTCGTCAGATTATCATTCATTGTATCTACGCTAAGGTTGGTTTTATCGCTAAGAGCAGACTACCTGTTCTGCAGTGACACTCTGAATTCCTGTACTTTCCCTCTCAGTGCTAGCTCATTGATTTGCTTCTTGCGTATCAGTTTCTGTCGTTCCTTCTTCAAGTCTAGGCGGATTCGAGCCCGTACCATTCTATGGTCACTACATTTACCTTGCCAACCACTTCCACATCCTGCATGACTCCTGGGTGTGCAGTCATTATAAAGTCTATTTCGTTCTTATTTACGCCATTAGGGCTCCTCCATGTCCACTTGCGGTTTTCTCGTTTTCGGTAGAAGGTATTCAAAATACGCAGATTATTGCGTTCTGCGAATTCTACTAGTAGCTCTCCTCTGGCGTTTCTAGTGCCGATGCCATAATCTCCTACTGCCTGGTCTCCAGCCTGCTTCTTCCCTACCTTTGCATTAAAGTCGCCCATTACTATAGTATACTGTGTTTTCACCTTACTCATTGCCGATTCCACGTCTTCATAGAAGCTTTCAACTGAAGCGTCATCATGGCTGGATGTAGGCGCGTAAGCCTGTACTACCTTCATTTTGTATCTTTTATTCAGTTTAATTACAATGCCTACCACCCTTTCATTAATGCTATAGTAATCCTCTATGTTGCCAGCTATGTTTCTGTGAATTAGGAACCCTACTCCCAGTTCTCTTCTGTCTGCCAAGCCCCGATAGCAAATGACGTGCCCATTCTGTAGCACAGTATAGGCCTCATCTGTCCTCCTAACCTCACTCAGCCCTATTATATCCCATTTAATGCCTTCTAGCTCCTCGAATAATACAGCTAGACTTCCCTCACTAGATAACGTTCTAACGTTAAACGTTGCTAAGTTCAAGTTCCAATGGTGGCCTGTCCGTATCCAGAGGTTTCTAGCACCCTCTGCTGCTTTGCAGATCTGACCGCCGCCGTGGTCAGTTGCTCCGCAGCTGGTGGGGACTGAGGGCCGTGAGTTAATTGACGAATGCCTACGGGAGGGGGTGGCCAGATACTGCACCAGGGTGGCCAATCCTTCTCTGGTGAGATCATCGATGCGTACCGGCTTTAAGCCGGTACGATCAGACAGTAGTGGGAATGCTCCATGCATGTCTTCCTTATTGTTGTTCAGCAGCGTTGGCGGCCACCCACCACAGAGCCCAACGAGGGGACGCTACAAGGTTACAAATGCTGAAACCTGCAGACGCCAGCCGTACAACGCCACTATAACCCAATGCGCCTAGACCAAGGTAGGCTATTTGCACAGGGTTAACCCTAGCCGCCAGGAAGTTTGGAAGTAAACGGAAGAGAGTAGAAGACAGGACAGATAAATAGTAAGAGATAAAGACGAAGATGTAGGGAGAGAGAGATAGGAAAAGGCGACTGCCGATTCCCCTGGGTGGGTCAGCTCAGGGGTGCCGTCTACGTGAAGCCGGGGCCAAAGGGGTGTGTTGCCTCTGCCGGGGGGCCTTAACGGTCCAATCACCCAGCGTCGGCTCAACCCCCAGGATCCCCTTTTCCTCGGACACGGCAAAGCCACGCACGGCTAGGCGTGGGAGGGAGTCGAAACTCCCCCGTTAGCTCGGGTTCGTGGTGTCGCTACACACCAAACGCCTACTTGCGCAGGCGTCATAATTTGAGAGTGCCTGCCGAATGTGCTCCACCCCATTCTTATTCTTCTAGTTACTTCAATCTCGTGGTTAGGCTCTGCGGTTATTACCTGCCCTAAGTAGACATAGTCTTTTACAACTTCAAGTGCACTATTACCTATCGCAAAGCGCTGCTACTTTCCGAGGTTGTTGTACATTACTTTCGTTTTCTGCAGATTAATTTTAAGACCCAACAGCCCTGCATTTCCATTTATTTGAAAAAGGATGTGATCTTTGTCAGGTACCCTTTTACAGCACTATACAGTAAAATATAAACATAGTTGCAAATTACTTTTGAATATTTGTTTACCTTTTTATACTACCTTTGAAATTTTGAGCATCACTCATGCCAAATATTTCCTTGTTGCAGCCAATATCGTGGCAGGTATCACTTTTTTGGTTTCATTCAAGGGGTCATGACACCCAATTTTCGATCAATCACAATCTGTTATGCGGGTTGGCTCTTATGTGTTCACAGGTAAGGTGGGAAAATTGTAGAGCATTTGGTTGAACGCTTAATTTACAACTGATTATTTTTATGAACATGCAAGTGGCCACAGTGTTTGGCAACACTGGCAAGTCGTGACGTAACAAGCTGCTTGCTGTGCGAGCATACATCAGTGCCAGTTTTAACGAACATGTGCCACCTGCCAAGTCGATCAGCTTAAAGTTCCGATTTTTTCCTTGTGCCGTTGACAACCACGACATCCCAACTAGAGCCACAGAAAACAATTTCTTAGGAACAAAGTCGGTGAGGCGGGGGTCGCGAGAGAGTAAGAAACAGGCATCTTACTGTCACATACGCGCGTCAATATATGCACATTCACACATGTATATAGAAACTTATTTAAAATAAGTAATATACATATTTACACAACTAAAAAAACAAGGAAACAAATGATGAAGCAGACATGTAATAAGTCAAGTGCATAACCACATCCTTACAACTTCAGTAATAGTATAGGATTCAATACACCATCGAACAGGAAAAGAAAACAAAAGAATCCCTATTATCGAGTATTGATCCAGCAAACAAAATATTCCTGCACTGAGCTTAAAGTTGCGTGCTTCTTTAACTGCTAAGAGTACTTTGTTCCAAATTTTCGTTCCATGAAATTTTAATAAACGGTTGCCATATAAGTTATAATTAGCAGGTAAATTAAAATTGCCGTTGAATGCGTGTATACTGTTTCGCACCATGGTCTATTCACCATGGTATGGTGAATAGACTGGAGCAGAGGGGAAAGCTGGAGCCTAGGTTTGGTGAACAGAAAGGGCACCCTTATAATCATGAAGTGCCCAGAGTGATAGGATACGTTGCTCCTGAAATATGTTATTGGTACGTCGCGTATGTTACACCCCACGAATATATATATATATATATATATACACTCTAAAAAAATATCGAGTAAAAAGGGTGTCTTTTTGTCCCACAACAATAATCGTCATCAGGCTTGCGTGCGCTTCGTTTCTTGAAAACTCGGCGCTGGCCACTTTCCTATCGAGAATGCAATGTAAGCCTGATAATTGGCGTGTCGATCGTGACCGGAATGTACTGGGCGCGGGGCGATAGCGCAAGGATTGAACGCAAAATAGATGATTATTGCTGTGGGACAAAAAGACACCCTTTTTACTCGCTCTTTTTTAGAGTGTATACATATAAATATATATATATATATATATATATATATATATATATATATACTTTAATTCAATTTAATTTAATTAGTTCTTCCTGGTGAAGATGCTGGTCAACATTAACTCTCGGATATTTAAAGAAGTTACTTGATTAATAAGAGTGTTGTTCAGGAAAAGTTGCATTACTGACATGTCTGTGTTGTTTAGCCTAGATCGAAAGACGACATACTTCGTTTTTCCAAGATGTAGTGTCAGTTCATTTTGAATAAACCGGTTGCTTACGTTTATCAATTCTGCCATTATGTTGACTTTCACTGTTGACAGACTGTTCGCTGTGAATTTTAGGGCTGTATCGTCAGCGTGCATTATTATTTTAGAATACTCTAGTGTTTTGGGAAGATCATTTATGTAGTGAAAAAAAGTACCGGGTCTAATACCGAACCCTGAGGCACTTCATAGTCACTTGTGCTGTACGCAGATTCTTTATCGTTAAGCGCTACTTTATGTTTCTCGAGGACAAGTAGCTCGAGAATAACTGCAGTGAACTGTCGCTGAAGCCATAACTTTCAAGCTTCTGTAGCAGTATGTCGTGGGAAATAGTATAGAATGTCTTTTTAATATCTAAGAAGACTGCTACTGCAATTTTACCATTGTGAAGTGTGGCGTTTATATTGTGCGAGAGCGTTAGAATAGTTGAAGCTGTAGACCTTGCAGGAAAGAATCCATGCTGTTGTGGGCATATGATGTCATTATCACTCAAAAAGCGTTTTAATTCAAGGAAAATTAGCTCCTCGAAAAGTGTGTTAAGACAACTTAGAACGGATATCGGTCCGTAGTTTTCAGGATTGCTCCCCCTTGGAAAAAGTCTAAAGACTTTCACCCTGACCGCAAACCCAAATGCACGAAAGCTACACACAGCACTTTGCGTGCCTTGCGGGCCGGGATCGCCGCACGCTATTTCGGAAGGTTCTGTTGGCGGGCCGCAAGCACAAACGATGGCTCGCGCTAAGATGCATGTGCAGTAGCAGTGACCGCACCACAAGGGCTTGCGGTGCGCTATTTTAAACCTCCTTAATGATGCTCACCTAATTTTCGGAAGTTAGATACTTGACCGCATGGTTCAGCATCAGCCTGATGTCACGAAGTATCATTACTTGTATTTGGCTGCCTCTGGCTACGCAGTACTTGTGACCAGTGGCGTTACCACGGGGTGAGATCAACTCTGCATGGACAGTTCAGCAGGCCCGTGAAATGGCGGAGAAACAAGGCCTTGACGTCCGGACATAGGAGACCTGAGCCTGGGCATTTATTTTGCCAGACAATTAATAAAGTTTTCCCATCCACCAATCCGTCCATCCATCCATCCACCCACCCATCTATGCATCCATCCACCCGTCCGTCCATCATATGAAAGACATACTGTGACCGATAGTATACTACAAAGAAATATTACAATTTTGTAGGGCAACTGTGAACGAACAGAGTGAGAAGGCTGTTTCACAGGACGCTTGCTCTGGTAAAAAGAGGTACCTTACGCAAAGTCTGAAGGAGGGACGGGATATTTCAAGTGCCCGTTTCCTGCTTTGTTAGACGCAACAATAATGAGAAGTGGCAGATGATAATGCCGAGGAAAGAAGAGGGCGTAGCACTTGTAGTATAGTGACGATATAAATGTCGAGAAAGTAGACAAAAACATAACTTGCCTCTGGCACTAATACCACACCTGCACACTTCGAATCAGGTTCAGTCCTTGCTGGCGGCAGGTTATCGTTTCGTCCACTTTATTTTCTTCATCTTTACGTCTTAATTGTAATTAAACTCTCGTTAATTTGTAATCGATTAGTTCGAATTCACAGCTGATTCGAACTCACGTCCTTGGTCCCGGCACATCCTTTGAATATGTATGGCTGAAGACTCCCCACACTTGGTAAGGATCGGTATCCACACCAGTTAATTCAAACTTAGCTCCCTTGTTTTTCATCGCTCTTGGCAGAAGTAGCTCCACAGGGGTCACAAGGAATTGTAAACCTCAAACCAATACAAACTTCTTAGAAATGCAAAACAACGAAGCAGCAGCTATTCTAAGCGTGCGAAAATTCAGGCGCTGTGCTGGATCTTTTGACAAAGCTGCCAACGATGCTCATGAATTCCTGACAGTAGAAACGCAAACTAACACAAATTACTTTGAATTTTGATCGAGTTATTTATGCCATGTGAATAAACCTGCTTCGTAGCATAAATTGCGTCATGTAATTTACCCTATAAGGCTCACTACTCACATGAGTGCATGTAAGGGCTTGTTTCTGGAGTGTCACTGACTGATCGACAAATCTTGTTCTCTCTCCAAGAACATAACTAACGTGGTTGCTTGGGCGAGTTGGTATGACATGATTCACATAAAAAACAGCGCCAATAACGAGGGACAAGAGAAAGAAGGAGACAGACAGTAGCACTGACATACAACAAGATTTATTTGCTAGAACTGCACAATATATACTTGGGCAGTATCTGACAAAAAAAGAGAAAAATACAAAACAGAGAAAACAGAATCCACCCAACAACCACGTAATCATCGCCACAACGCACCGTGAACAACACGTGTGCTAACGTTCCGAAGAAAATCTATTTCTTTTTGTGAGAGCGCAATCGAAGGCCTGCTGACACATCTGTTTTTTTGTTTTGTATTTTTTCTCTTTTTTTTGTCAGATACTGCCCAAGTGCGGTTCTAGCAAATAAATCTTGTTGTAAGTCAGTGCCGCTGTCTGTATCCTTCTTTCTCTTGTCCCTCGTTATTGGCGCTGTTTTTTATGTGAACCATGAACATAATTGGTGAAATCATCGGCCACAAACGTGTAGCCTAATTCATAATAACGAGTACAGAGGCGGCTTTTTCGGGTTCTGCCTGCTCATTGCGGCGTGCAGCCCGTTTTTTCTAGTGCCAACCCGCTTATTCAATTTCCACCTATTTCGAACAATTTCATAGTCTACTTCGAGTTAATATAATAAACATAACATCCTCTACATATAAACTTCTTGGCGTTACAGTCAGTTAGTTCTCATTTACACAAGGTTTGTGCGACAAGATGGGGAGTCTACACTTTGCAATAATGATCTGCTTCTAGCAGATACGTATAACGTATGATATTCATCACTGGTCCTAAAGAACGAAAAGCAGCAAAGCAGGCGACCGCGCAAAGCGCCGCTAGTGTCGAAACACGTGGTATCCTTATCTCAAATTACCGCGTAATGCTTATTGGGGTTCAGACACAAAAACTCATCGGGGTATATGGCCAACACTGGCTGCGCCAAATAAGTACATCAGTAACCTTACTTGTCGGGCTCGTTTCAATGAGAAGATAAGCAAATTGGGGCGGTTGGTTGAGGTTCATTCTCAAAGGTTGACCATCATTCTTAAAATGCGCTAATATAAACAAGAACACAGAGAAACTAATGACAGGTGCGTAGACATACAACTGAAATTTGTTGAGTGAAGCATCACATATACGCAGCGAGCATTAAACGACAGCACAAACTCATTGGCAAAAAAAATGATCATGTGAACGCTTCAAACACTGCTGTGTCACAATCTAGCTTCTAGATACCGCACTTTAGAATCGGGGAGTAGGGACGACGGATCGTTGACACACCCACTTGTTTTCGTAAGCGCATAGGCCTCGTATAAGCTCTCGTGTGTGGCGGTCCTTATGACGGTACAAGACCCTGGTTGTTCGTGGAATGATTTGAATTCATTTATCATCTTCTCTCTACGGTTCCTTTCCCGGGTTACTAATGGTGCATTCAGACGACGGACCGAATCCGGATTTGTCGTGGACGCGGAAGGCTAATCCGCGGATGATCCACCTGCAGGCGCACCCACACGACGGACGGTGTCCTAGGAGAAAACAGCCGGATTACCCTCGACAGCAGGTTCGCCACTCACCTGCGCCCGCTGAAAGCATACCGGTTGGAGAGTATTCAACATGGATGCTCGCAAGAAGCGACGCTTGACTGCGATGACTGTCGCGTTGTGACAAATGAACGAGGAGTGTTATTCTGTCAGGAGAAAAGGGAGTTGCTGGCAAAATCTTCTTTCAACTACACTGTTCCCTACTTGTAGAACTTCTGAACGCGTCTCCCATCCTTTTTTAGAAGCGGCACGTCGCCAGTTGCAGAAGTTAGAATATTTCACCATCATGACGGCTAAGAATCTCGCGTGTCAAACGACGGCGGCGACATTTCCCGAACCACCAAAAGTTATTTCTGCGTATTTAATCACCTGAGAACAAAGCCCCCGGAAACTAAGTAAATAATGCTCAAGCGTAGATGATGCCGACCAGTCATGCAGCTAGCTGTCCGCGAGCAATGGAGGGCATGCCGCGAGCAGACGAAAAGTGTACTGGTTGCCAGAAACCCCGAGCTAATCCGCTGAAGTATCGGCTTTCTCCCGCCAGAATCGCGATGTGAGAAACAGGTTGGGTTCATTCGTCCGCGAGCCGCGCGGACGAGTCGCGGACGAGGGGAATCGCTGATGTGAGGTCACGTGACGCGCCGTCCATCCCGCCACATCCGGATTTGGTCCGTCGTCTGAATGCACCATAATGGGATATCGCGGGACATGCACCAGTATTATTGTTCCCCATACACAGTTGTCATATATGGACGTATATGAAATATTCAAAGTATGTATGTATGTATGTATGTATGTATGTATGTATGTATGTATGTATGTATGTATGTATGTATGTATGTATGTATGTATGTATGTATGTATGTATGTACGTATGTATGTATGTATGTATCTACGTATGTATGTATGTATGTATGTGTTCGACGCAATGCGCCAAACAAGCTAGACGACATACCATTTGCCGAGGACAGGATGCTCGAATCGTGGCTCTACGCGTCGTAGGCCAGTAAAGCGACGCGAGCATTGCTACTCTTTCTAAAATCAACCGGGTTAAGCGACTGCTGGAAGGCACGCAATGGCAGGAACATGTGCCCATCAACAATGCTTATTCCCTCTTAATTATTTCTCTCTTTACTTTTATTCCGTTCATCATTTTCCACAATGAAGGGTAGCAAACTAGACGCAAGTCTGGCTGAACTCCTGCCTTTCATTCATTTTCCTTGCTCCACCTCAATGCATGGGTTTATCAGGAATTAGTGAAATAATATGGTAGTATATGACCCGATATGTCAAATTCCAGATATGACCATATATAGAGGGCGTCTGTGGTTGTATACAAACCATATATGGTCTTGTGTGGCGAAAACTTTTTTAATGGTATGAATATACGGATGATTGCTACTTATGGATACAGCCAACTTGGATGACATCGGCTGCACCTGTTCAAACAGATTTAAAACTAGAAGTAAAACATCAACTGCACAGCCGCTGTCTAGTCCTGTGCTCGTCTCGTATTTGGGCGGCGCTGCTTATGCCTAGAAGACGTCCGGCCGAGATATACTTTCAAAATTCAGAGGATGGCTGATGCCGTTACACGCTCGGGTCATGTTAAGTACATCGTGACAGCAAAGTCCGTGACAGCAAAGTCCGTGACACTGTGACAGCAAAGACCAGAGAGACCGCACATTAAATAATGTTGGCCGGTTGCTGACTTCACGCACTACTGTCCACTGGCATGTGTATCTTTTTGTAGCGTTAGCTACACCGGCCTCGCTGAGCCAATTTCGCATGGCACTGGTCTGCGCATGCGCAATGATACTCCTCCGCCGCCGCGCGCGGCTCGCCGCCGGTGTGCGCGCAATTCAAAGAGGAAGGAAAGGTTTCCTTTCTCCGTGGCGCAATTCAATGCGCTGCGCAGACAATCAGTGGCGTCACGCACCGGAGCCGGCACCTCCCTCGCCCTCGGCCGCGGCCGCGCGCGACTCGCCGCCGCCGGTGTGCGCTTTCCAGAGGAGTGCCGTCGTAGCCTTGGTAGACATATGGACGCCGACGCGCGCGCCTTCCCTGTGCAGTCGCCATCTGACACTGCGCTGGAGCCGCTTGATAGCGCCTCTGACTGGCGTTTGCCTCTGTGGTATAGCCATGGAGAAGGAGAGTGCAAAGGCTGCTCAACGGTGCAGTAGAGCGAAGAAGCTTAACTCATCGGATCCCGAAGTAGTTGCCCGGCAAAATAAATATACATGTGCCACATAATACGTATACCGTGTGTGTGTCAATGGAACAGCTGTAAGCAGGATATCTAAAAATCTAAGAATAATCAGCTGAACATTTGCTAACGCTACGTATATCCTGGCATAGCTGAGATAAGCCACTGCCATTTTTTTTTTTACTTTGAGCTTTCACCTAGCAACAAAAAAGCGCTGCGAATATCCTCATAGATAGTACTCTCTCCAACAGCTTCACTATATCATGGTGTTCACGTGAAGTGAATTAAAGTTTCCGAAATGGTCGAGGCGACCACGAAAGAGTGATGTTCTCGCACGGCATCACTTTTCCGATCCTTCTTGTCATGTAGGACTGCTCCGTTACATGCTTTTAGAGTTTCCTCTTTTGCTGTATATTTCAACCTTTCGCTCCAGCAGAACAGCGTGCCATTCTACATCAGACAAGACTACAAAATAATGTAAATGGTGAAATCGTACATGCTGAGCTACGCAATTCTCAATGTACAGATGCGCCGTTCTACCCCTCAGCCCAGGAGAGCGAACGGGTGAAAGACCTTAAAAGCTGGGTTTAGCTAAACGAGATCAGAAGAGCGCCGGATCACAACGGCGCGGTGCTAATGGGCTCAAAACTCGAATGGGTTGCAGCGTCGGGACGTGCGCACTCCATCCGTCTCTTCCTGTGCGGCGATGGATTACCTGCAAATCCCATAAAACGCCAGACCATGAAAAGCTACAGCAAATATATATATATATATATATATATATATATATATATATATATATAATATATATATATATATATATATATATATATATATATATATATATATATATATATATATATATATATATATAAGGACGCGCGACGTTTCACCGTGCTGTTCTTGATTCAAAATAACGTCACTTCACACATGTAAGCAATAATGTAAAGTTATCGTTACAAATGCAAGGTATTTGAGTGGTTTCAAGAGTGAGAGCGAGAACGTCCAGTGTATTCAAGTGTCTCTTGCGATTGAAGGAAATCCACTCTATCTATCTATCTATCTATCTATCTATCTATCTATCTATCTATCTATCTATCTATCTATCTATCTATCTATAGTTTCCGTATAAGATCAGTAACTGAAGAACAGCCTTAATGTTTCCTCCTGACGATGTGTGTGCTCTCTCCTCTTTCTCCTCCTTTATTTAGTCATCTAACATCTAAATGCCCCCATTCGTTTTCCTACCGCACCATACTGGCTATTATGTACTGGTAAACATTCTCGCCTTTCCTTCCTGGTGTACCTTTAAGGTCCGAACATCCACCACTAACAGCAATAATTGCTGTGGTTTCGAGGGCCAGCACCACAATATGATTATGAAGAACGTCGTCTAGTGAGCGACTCCGGATTGATCATCTAAAACGAATTATACACGAGTGTCTTTGCATTTCGCCCCAAGCTGAATTCAGCCGCGTTGGCTGAGGGACGAACCCGCGTACTTGAGCTTAGCAGCTTGACACCGTTCCTGCTGCAAGCTGCGCCGCGGCTGGTGACATAGTGGTTAGTGCTTGCACTTAATTATAAAAAGAATGTGACCCTGTCAAGCTTTGTCTTTAACAGTTGAATGCGATAGCGATATCTTGTGTCTAGTCCTTATTTCAAACATTTAGCGCATGAAGTCTTGTTGAACTTGCCATGCATCCAGTACGTGGCCTCAAGGGCCCAGTATTGCGTGTGCCTTTTGCAGAGGTTTACCGGCCTAAAACCATCAAGTCATTATGACGATCACATGTTCTGACGCTCCATGGCAATGTACGCTTATACCACGCATTATTACGGCAATATTTCATGTTGTATTGTGAAGCGTGTATGCGAGACTTGCATGCATGCTTGTAAACCATGAAAGTTACATTCACTGTATTTCCAAGCAGAGGAAGTTATTTTCACTGTATTCACGAACACAGGCATGGTGGTGTGATCAACGCTTCTCGAGGTAGTAAGAACAAATGACTGTGTTCCTTCATGGTTAGGAAGGGTAGAAGCCCTGCTTATATATATATATATATATATATATATATATATATATATATATATATATATATATATATTAATGTCAATGTGTGATGTGCTTTAGCAGTGCTTGATGGCCGTACTAATTGTTTTGTCGTGTTTGTGGTGTATTGTAATAATATACCCTGTGTGTATAGTTTAACCAGAAATAAAGAAAAAAAAAGCATGTTCATGTGGTTAGATATCCGATTGCCACGCAAACGACCCGATTTGAATTGTCACTGTGAACCTGGGTTTTTTTATCATTTATTTTATTTGCACCATTCTCGATTTTTTGTCATGCATAAGACGATGGTTTTTTTTTTTTGCTCACAACCACAAAATCCGACGTCGGAATTTCTGTGAAAGGAGGTCTTTAACGCTATTGCGTTAAAGACATCTTCAACAAATCATAATGTTGAGTTCGTTTATGTTCGCTTCTTTGAAAAGGGGCACTACTAAACGAGGAAGGAGAATTATTGCCCTCCACTCATCTTGTACCTAGTATAGAGACGTTCTGTTTCAATGAAATGATCGTCAACGGAACTCAACCACATTTCTTAAATGCTCGAAGGCAAGTTAATGAGGTGTATGAAACATGGCGCGTAAACTTAATATACGTCGCGCGGCTACAGCAGACCCTTCTCAAACCGGCAATCCCAAGAAATATTTCCAATCGTCGGTTCGTCCAAACACACTCTACATCGTTCATATGAATCGCGAGTACTTCACCGTGTTCAAAGCAGCCGCTATTCGTTGTCGATATCGTATAGTGATGTCGGAGGAGACGGGACGTCGGCATTGCCCCGGGGCCATACGTGCCGAACTACGGAAGGTAGAGGAATAGGGGAAGAGAAAAAGTGGGGAAGAGATATCGGTCCGTGCTTCCGTGCCGAAAACGTGACTTGGGGAAACCTTCGACCCTTCTTACCCTCGTTTCCCTTCGACCGAGGAATCGCTGCCACTCGAGTCGAGCCTACGATGGTTTCTTTTTCCTCCCCACCTTTTCTTTCCGCCCTGATATCGCTCCAGTTGCCTCCCATCCACTCGCTGAAGTGCGGCGCTTCTGAGGACGCCGCGTCTTTCCGCTGCGCCACCGCCGCCTTGGTTTCGCCTTTATTAACTTGCCGCCTTCGCACGCGCCACACAGCTCTTCTCTCCCTGCATCTTCGATTGCATCCATTTTGCGCCTTTTTGTAGCTTTCTATACAAAATCAATAATATTTCATCGCAAAGATTTCTCTTCATCATTTTACCCCTCGCTTACTTCACTCTATAAAAAAAGAGTATTTTTGCTCTCTTTTGAGAGTCTCGAGTTGCCACATATATGAATCTCTTTAAGAAGACACGCCAACTCCCTTTGGAGGTCATTATACTCTCTTCGGAGAGTGGTGTGACCTACTAGAGAGTTAACGTGTCCTTTTAAAGAGAGTCATACATGTGGCAAATCGGGATTCGTTTAAATGACCTACACGTACTTTTTTTTACTTTATTAGGCTCTTAGACATCGTGCTTTTACTGCGAAAGCTGTTATGAGAGCACAACTCGGGTCATGCGCAGATGTAGGGCACCGGTGTCCATAACCACATCACGCAAAATTATAGAAAAAAACCTAGCACCAATGACACAGAGAGGCTCGAACCCGAGTCCACTGAATGCCACCCCGATGAAGGTCCACCACTGAGCCACACCGGTGCATGGGACTTGTTTGGAAACTTGCCTTAGGCAGGCTTGATGTCGGGAAAGCAATCACGTTATTACGACTTATAAAGCGTTTTACAACAGTGAAAGAACAAGCAGTCGTCGCACAATGCGAATAGCGTAACGAGGGGGTCGTCCAATGCTCCAACCCTTTAAAATAGACCTCTCCCTGTTTGTAAACAGTGTGACGTCACTGCGGGCACTCCGCCCCCTACACCGTCTCTCGGAGTATGTGCTGGTTGGCAAGAAAGTTTCTGCGGCGGCATCTTTCTGCATAGCAGAGCTGCGTGTCTGCATTCTTTCGACAGAAATTTCTACATTGCTATGTTCTAAAGTCCCAGCTTTTGAAAAAAGGGGGTCGCGGAAGGGTCACTGCTCATAGTGTGGGAATTTGCTCGTCGTAGTTGGATGAAGAAGAAACTTTGTTTAGAGTACTGAGAGATGCGACTAGCACGCAATGGGCTTCACCACGTAGATGGCAGCCATAAAAAAAACTCATCTTTTTTCGAAAGCGAACGTTTTGAATGTACACGATTACTGGCACTTTGATAAATATTTGCATGGCATGGATGTAAAATTGCTCAATTTCCATCGTGGCATGTGCAATGCAGTTCTGAACGAGGTAAAGCATTGGCGGCAGCAAGGTTTTGAACTGCTGTGCGCAAAGTCACGGATAAGATTCTCATTCATTGCCCAAAAGTCTCTTCGGAGATGAAAAAAAAATCACTTGTTGCCGTGGGTTAGGCTGAGGTTAACATATCTTCGTGAAAATCAAAGTGAAGTTCTGCCGCTGCGTTTCTCAAAAACCCGGCGAAAATTCATGTGATGTAAAACCCGACATCTTGATAATATATAATATTATCTGGCACAATTACCTTGCTGCATTTGACACATCTAAAGTGTTTGCGTACCAATCGCTCCTTTAGGCCTGATACACAAACTTCTAATGCGCATTGTCACTTCATAAGGATCTAGCCGTAAAACTACAAAGTGGATAAGAAACCAAAATCTCCGCTTTTTTTATTAACACGTACCAGGTATCCGATATTACAAGTTATAGCCATGGTGAAGCATATATGCAGATTCGGCAACGCTACTACATGCTTACAGCTCATGCATACTCGTATATATCACCAATTTATCTTCCACTTTTATTTTTCTGCACGCCGCGCATACGCTCAGATGTACCCACTCGCAGATGATCACGCCGAATGCATTTTTACCTTGACTACACTGTCAGATCGTAAAGTTTCATTTACAATCGGTTACTGAAACCAGCCCGCAACGAATGCCAGTGTTTTCGCAAACAGGGCGCATCGCATTATTCACACTGCACACATTCCCAGTTTCACCGTCCGCAAAAATGAACCAATATTGTCGATGCCTTTCAACGCACACTACACGCCACAGTCAACAGTGCACATTTTCGAAGGCAATGCCGCTGTTCTTCGCACAGGCCGTCACGTGAGTTCACTTCTCCGAGATAAATAGCCAGCCAGCGTGGCGAATATTTCATCACGCACTTTATCACACACCTAGATGTTCTCTGACACATGGCACAGCTAATGTTGCCACTGTGAGATTGAGACTAAGCTTTCAAAAATAAAAATGCCCCAAACACCAAGCGACTGCACCCCACTCAGCCACCGGCGGCAGTGTTTTGCCAACCGCCGCCTTGCACGTGCTCCGGTGACGTCACGTTGTGACGTACCCCGGTAGAGGTCTATAGCTTGTTCTTGTTCAGCTATTAACTGTGGCTCATACCCACTTCAGGCATAATTCCTCATTGTCGTCAGCCACTGCATGAATGATTGGCACAAAATTTCTTGCAAGTGCTTAACAGATACCACGCTTCTCAAAAAAATGACGAAAAACAGCATAGAGAATGCCAGCCTACTACCCTAAAATTTTAATTATTAATGCTGTAGGGGGTATCAAGCAAGTGCGCTTGCAGTATATAGACTGCATGCAAGTGCACTTGCTTGATATTTGATACCATTGGGTAGCTATATAGTTACCCAATGACTGTCTTAAAAAGGCTCTGAAAGGCCCCTTTTCTAGCGCTGTGAATGTGCTGCGCCTTCCGCGCGGGCCTTGTGTTTTTTCTTAGTGCTAGGCATCCTGCTAGCACTAAAAAAGAAGTACTCTATGAATTAAAAAATTGCCCGCAGCTTCCCTCGGGGGAACACTGAGGAGGATGCGGAAGCGGTTCCGCCAACAGTTTGGCCGGCGCTGGTCGAAGGGACGTCGATCATTCTGTTTGTGGATTCGTTGGCATTCATTTCACGGCGACTTCGGACGTCGACGCGCCGTACAAACCAACGAACGAGCGGCAACTGAGCGAGCGAGCGCCGACCTTGAGTATATATACAGCGCGACGGCGCATGCGCTGTCAGCTGTCGAATGTTCTCGAAGGAGAAGCGCGCGCGGCACAGATGGTGGGCGACGGCGCGATGGCGCATGCGCGCGCGTCAGCTGTCGAATGTTCGAGAAGCGGTGCGGACGGCGCACTACAAGGCGCGAGTATAAGATGCTTCCGCATCTAATAGTCATCATTGTCATAATTTATTCACCACCAAGTATCCATGTCAAGGCATTGAAAAGGAGGAGCAGGTGCAACAATTTGGAAGTTACATATGATGTAGCGAATCCTCGTGCGAGCAACAAAGAACAAATCACGTAACAAGTAAAGTACACGCATCAAGAATGTTTCCATGTAGAATACAGAATAATTCACTGAAGAATTGATTGGGACTGCTATAAACATATCTTGTAGGCGCAGCACATGGACGCTTGCAAGGTAGCTAGTTTCGCATTTGCACGACGACAAAAATTTTAGGCAATAATTTTCACGTTACATCTCGTGTGAGGTTAATGAAAAGCCGACAGCCATACCAATCTAACCTGCGTTGGGGGTAAACTATAGGAGATCGAACGCTACAGGTGTTCACACAAGACCACAAGACCCTCAACTGAGTCAGCGAGCACATGAAGATTGCTTTGGCTGGTGATGCGCCGAAATTCCCTCTTCCGCGCGATGATGTCGCATCCGCCAGTTACGTGACGCCGGTAGCGGTGGCCAGTTCGAGGCTTGGTAGTGCCACGCCATGCGGTACCACTGCCATGCGCTGCCATGCCGGCACTACCATGCCACGGCAATGTTCTGTGAATCGACCCCTTGCGCACTCACTCTCATGCGTCGAGCTTGTCCGCGGCAACGCATTCTTGGGTTGACGAGCATGCTATTTCTCGTTTTATGCACGGTTTCTGCACATAGGAAACTACTTTCTTCGCAGACACGGCCATATAGGCGTGAGCCAGTTCTCCATTAGGGGTGATAAGTTTCAGCCCTCACCCCCCGACTCCTACTGGTCGAGTCCGGAAACTACCTTCGATCGTAAGGTTCCGCAGTCCCTCGGGTAGTATTATACGCCACCGGTTCGACGTCTGAACCCTTCTCCTTCTCCTTGTAACATCCTACCTGAAGGTTGATGTTGCATCGTAGCGTCGCGCCTGGCGAGCGCTCCGATAACTCGAGTCGTAAATCATGGCCTCCAAGATGGCAGGCGCGCGACGCGCCCGCCATCTCGGAGGCCATGCGTAAATCTTGGCACCTTCACTTCTTTTCGACACTATACCACATTATTGAAATAAGCCTCCTGATAGGCCCTGCATAACAGTCTCAATTTTCTGCCGCAATATAGCTGTGACCGAAAAGCAATACGAAAGGGCAATCAATTAATCAAATAGTCGTGTTGATTACGCAGAGTTTCCGCGACTCTTCCTGCGAGAGAATTTGGTCATACGCATTGCGTAAGTCGAAAGTGCTGAAATACTTGCTTCTGTTTAGTAAACAGAACATATCACTCATGAGAGACAATGAATATTGTTTCAATATACAGCACTGTTTTAGAGTGGCTTTAACATTCTCGCGAATTCTTTCGGTGCCATATTTTTTTTTTCAAAAACAAAACAAAAAGAATGGCGTAGCACCCTCCGAGTGCGTGACGGGTGACCGCACTACCTGTGAAACAAGCGTGTCCATTTCCTCCGTTACGTCATCGCGTAATGCAAAAAGAAAGAGAACGGGCCTTACAAAATTTTGGTGTGGCTCCCTCTTTCACCAATAGGTGCGCCGGGGGCCCGTCAATCATTGCCAGTCCAGGACACGTTTTGTCTCCTACAGCACACGTGCCCGAATAGGCGTCCGGCCGGACCTTCAGGTTGAAGATTACAGATCTTGACCTTGAAATCTGGGCGATGAAGGCACGCCCGCACAGACTGGGACCTTCACCATCAAGGATGACCAAGGCACAGTCAAAGGACGTCCCATTATACGACAGCGGCAGGCGCGATTTCCCCATCACATGAATTTTCTCGAAATAAACTTGATGTCCGAAGTCCGAAATAACTTGATGTTTTTGAGTTTAGAAGAGGTCATTGTTGTTGATGTCCGTCAAAGATGTCCCTAGGTACGACAGACATAGGAGAGCCTGTATCTACATGCAATGACACGTCCACAGCATTCCTAGTGAAAGTGCGCCTGATAGGTGGTTTTTAACTGAGAAATACGCGGCGAGCTTAGCGAACAGACATGCGCAGCATGATCGAAGTCTTCTTCAGTTGAGTCACCATTTACAGCAAGAGCTCAACCGCGAACGCCAGAAGGTGCTTGCGTGCCTCACCGAGGCCTTTGACCGTTGGCGTAGTTCAAGCACTTTGCAATATGTCCTAATTTACCGCAACGGTATCGTCATGCCCTTAACACAAGCACTGCTGCTATGCTTGCTTCTGCCACACCGGTTGCATTCTGGCACCGCCTCGTTTGCCGTCCCCTGTCGCTCATCTACTTTAAAGGCTGCGAGCTCTCAACTTAATTTCTCCACCCCTTTTTCTGTCTCTTCAGCTGCGAGCGTCATGGTTTCCGCTTCCTGTAGTGTTAGATTTTGTTCGGCCATCAAATGCTTCTGCAACGCCCTGAACTGTACACCACATACGATCTCGAAGCATTCGGTCTAGCATTGTTCCAAGACTGCAGTTGTTGACAACGCGTCGTGGTTCCAGAATACATGAACAGGTTCACCTTCCTTTTCGCAGCCATTGAAAAACCGAAATCCTTCTGTAGTTTCATGCCACTTCAGCCCGAAGTAATCATCTAGTGTTTTGACTACTTCGTCGTAGGAGCGCATTGGGATTCCTTGGTGCCTATTCCTCCCTGAGAGTATTTCAACGGTTCTTGTGTTCAGAACCACGATATGCAATGCCCTCATCTTTGCCTGGTCACCATATAGCCGTCACTTCGAAGTAAGCCCCCGCTTAGAAGGTGCCTTCGAGAGTCTCGTTTCATCGTCACAATTCGGTACCTATTGATGCACCATTAGGACAATTAAGTATTGCCGCAGCCGCTGCTCGATCTCCGTTGGCTGGCTTTTCCTTCATTGCGAGGGTGTCGACAAGAGTGGCGATGTGGGCTTGTTGGTGAAACATTTGAAAGAAATTTATGTAGCGCGAGGCAAAAAAACGAACACAGGAAAGAATAGACTGAGAAGACAGAGCGCTACTATCAACAACATGTTTATTTTCGACCTCCAAGCTGCTTTTAAGCCATAATCGTCAGGCGACCAAGCAGATAAACACGTGTAATCCAGATACATGCACGACAACGCCATCTACCTACAAGGAAAAACGATAAATAGGACAACGAAAAACCTCACAGATAAAATCACGTATCACTGCGTACACAGGAACACCAGTTCCTTGGGTGACGCAATTGAAGGCTTGCTAATACATACATCTCCAAGAGCATCAATAAGTTCGGCTTCTATAATAAACCGAGTCATCCCATCCTTATGCCGACCAACAATGATTGTACTCTGGAACAAAGGCCGGCAGCCACAAGCTTGAATGTGAAGAGCGAGAAAACCTTCTGGCGGCAGTTTATTCGCCTGGTAATTGTGTTCTCTCAATCGCTCATTCACACACCTACTGGTTTGGCCGACATATTTTTTTCCACATGTGAACAGAATAAGATAAATGATGAACAAAATGCACTCCACAAATTTGTGTGTATGCCTTTTTGTGCACAACACCCTTTCCCCACGTGACAGATTCGTCAGCACACACAATTTCCCAAGTTTATCACGTACTGAAAATAGTACCCTAATATTGTCCCGAAGTGCCACTTTCTTAAGATTATGTGACAGCTGGTGAACATATGGAATTACGGCCGTGCGTCTTGATTTTGCCGGTGAACCGACATGAACATTAGATTAGCTGGACCTTGCACGAATCCTTTTCAACTCTTTTTCCGCAACTGAAACTAAAACATGATCCAGATAGCCCGATTCTTGCAAACGTGTGATCTGATTATGGAAACTCTGCTTCATAAGGTGCGCACATGACTTGTTCAATGGGTTTTTGAGGCAAGTCGTCGCGATTGCTCTCTTGGTTAGTTTGGAATGACCGGAATGAAATGGAAGTAAATCTTTCTGACACGCGGATCATAGCACAAGCATAGCAGGTTCTCAGAACACTGAACACTTAAATCTAAAAACCTTATTCGTCCGCCGAGGCCATTCTACTGTCACTTCAAGGCGCTTAAGACCATCACGAAACACATTCAACACACTAGTACTCTCACTCTGGAAATTTTCCCCCGAGCTGTCAATGAAAATAATAAAATCATCTACATATCGGAACACTTTCTTGGCCGTCGTATCTGCGAGACGATATGAAACAATTCTATCGAGTTCTGCCAGAAACAGATTGCTCAAGACAGGCGCGATGCAAGAGCCGATACATATACCCTGCTTTTGCAAAAGAATATCATTTTTCCATTTAATGAACGTCGAAGTAAGATAAAATTACAACAAGGTAAGAAAATTATCAGCGGATATACCTGACTCAGACGAAAACCTAACAGCACCAGATTCATCAATGCTACTTCCAACACATTTTAGCATTTGCGGATGGGGGAGGGAATAGTACAGGTCTGTCACGTCAGTTGAGAAGGCTCTTAGCCCTTCAATTTCATGAGCTTCCATGAACCTTAAAATACTATCAGAACTCTTGACTAAAAACGGATCTCGGACTTCGAGAAGATTGAGTTTGTCTTCTCAGTCTATTCTTTCCCGTGTTCGTTTTTTCGCTCGCGCTACATACATTTCTTTCAAGCGAGGGTGTCTTACGGCTTCGTGACCCCTGTTACATGCTTTTACATCGTAGCTTTGCGCCCGGCGTGCACTCCGATCACAGAACAAGACGAGTCAAGTACAAGTATCAGAAAAACATTTATTCATTGTGAAATAGGGGCTTTTAGAGCCAAAAGTGGAGAGGAGGATGCGCGCAACGCTTGATGGCCACGTGGGACCAGCTGTGTTGTGAAGTAGGCGTGATAAGCGGCGATGGAAGTCAGATAGGTTTTACTGCTTCCTTAGAAGTCGACATTCCAGCTTTCGCATAAAATGGGTCTGGACAATGATAACAAAGGATCACTTTCACATGGCATGACAACGTATGTTTGTTAATTGCAACTTTGTTACATGTGCGCAGCAAAGTAAGCGTGATTTCTATTCTAGCTCTGTACCTTGTTGTCAATGAGCCAATTTTTTTTCTCTTTGCCTGCAAAGACTCCTCCCATCTGCCAATACGCAGTCTGGCCGGCGTCACGTCTGCTTCATGCAACTCAGCCTTCCTCAAAAGGTCATAAATGGGTGAATAGATGGAAAGAGGCGTGGATAGATAGAGGCAAAGCTTTGCCGAAAAAGCATGACGTCAACGTTAATTAAAATCAAGCAATGAAGGGCTACTCGCAATGGCCTGCCAGTTGCTTCCCTTTTTTCAGGAAATAACGGTGGGAAGTAAACAGTTAATATATCGTAAAGCCCTGGGCGCACAGCACTCAGTATTGCCAAAAGCCTGCGTGACCATGCAATGCACACCAAGCACACAATGCACATCAAATGGTCATCTAACAATGACGGCTAGAGGTCCGATTGGGGAAAGGTATTGAGAAAACATGGTGCCTTCTTCAGATTATTATGGGAGGCTAGGGACGATATCCTCAAACGTAGTCACACACTAGTCGTATCCGTATCTCGCGTTTTTCTTATCTGTTGTGTGCCTTGTGCCTTTGGTGCGTGTGACAAACAAAGTAGGTCTGTATTCAAAAATGTTGTAGTTATCTTTTACTTTATTACCATTTTGGTGCCTTTATAACGCACCTAGAGTGCACACAAACTTTATGAGTGCGTAAGGACAAGGTTGGTTTGTAAATACGGGCCTAAAATGGAGTTGTTGCAGGACGAAGCGACAAAAGAAATGCACACTGAATGCTCGTTTCTCAGAGACTTATTTGAGGAGAACCACCCCTGGTCAGTGATTCGACGCCAGAACCAACACTTTCCCGCAAATCTACTGGTCCCGTGACTGCCGCATTGAATATTTCCAACAGGGCTACCGTTTCATCAGCAGCACTTCTGAAAACCTTTTGTATGCAGATGGAGTATTTAACGAAATTTGCTGGAATCTGGTGGGGAGAAAGTCAAACCCGTTCAGACAGCCTTCTCGGCAACATGTTTGTCAGGGTGATGTCACAGGCGAAGTTTACATGTATATCACAACTTTCAATTATGTCGGGATTACTGCACCATAGTTATATAATAATAATAATAATAATAATAATAATAATAATAATAATAATAATAATAATAATAATAATAATAATACTATAATATTTAATAATAATAATAATATCTGGGGTTTAACGTCCAAAAACAACGATATGAATATGAGGGACGTCGTAGTAGAGGCTGGGCTCCGGAAATTTTGACTATCTTTTGTCCTTTAACGTGCTCTGACATCGTTCAGTACACGGTCCTCGACCATTTCGCCTCTATCGAAAGGCAACCGCCATGACCGGAATCGAACCTACAACCTTCGGGTGAATTGCCGAGCACCATGACGGCTAACCACCGAGGTGGACACGCTAGTTAAAAACTATTATTATTGTCTCTTATACCTTTCTCCACTTCACTGTCCGTTTGATATAACAGGTTGTTTGAAACAAATAAAATGGTGTCTTGATCGATTCCCCTTGTTTCAGTGAAATCATTATCATCATAATCGTGATCATCACCAGCCTGACTACGCCCTCTGCAGGACAAAGGCCTCTACCTTGTTTCACCAGTGCACTCGGTCCTCTGCACTGAAGTGACCCACTTAAATACAGTTGCACTTTCAAAAAATTGGCAGAGGTGCAAGAGGGGCAGTATGAGTAATTTACTATGACAGAATTCAATCACAGTAAAAACTAGGACCTACCACAGTAACGAAGAAACTACGCAAATCTATTCGCAAGCGGACTAAACTAAAACACAGATTGATTTCATCGTACACTCCCAATTTATTAATAAACTTATCAATCAGTCAGAGCAATACATGCCATTGCCAGGCGGTACTTCCCGCATTTCCCTCACCCTCCTTCAAGTGGCGCTGAGGCCGCAATCAAATTTCAGCACGCAGGGCAAACGCGATTTTAAAGATAAGCCCTGCAACCAGCAGCGCGCTTTTCTTTTCTATAGTTCACCGGTCTCCCGGGCTTCCCGGCAGGGAATCTTTCTATTAACTCCCCTTTATGTTCCCTTATACTTCCCCTCCTCACCTTTTCCGTTTTCCCCTTTTATTCTTGGTCTCTGTTCCCCACCGCCATCTTCGAATGACAGGTTTCCGTTATCGCCCCGGGCCTCTCCTTTCACTCGATGCGCAGTTTTCAAACCGCGCCGTCGTCAACCTCCTGTCCCTCCTCCTTTCCCTCATAGGGAACGGGAAGAGACACAAACGCGCACACGACTTTCGTGTCTTCCTTTTTGTACCGTTGACTCACCGTCCCTGTCCATGCGGGAGGCCTTCGTTTCTTTCCCTCCTTTTTTCCCCTTCTAAGCACGAGTGGGAAGTGGCGCCGGTGGGAGTGATGGCCCCGTAATTTTCCTTTTACGAGGTCACGTTCTACGCTGCGCCCGTTTGGCCGCTCGCCCGAGTGAGGGCACGTTCGAGATACGCGTAGTATGTGTATAATAGGCGTGCGACGGGTCTTATCGCATGCGCGCTGCGCGTGCCACGGGCTGCTTGCTTCTATAAACTATCAAACTATTTTAAAACAAGTCAGCGAGAGTGGCTCTTTGGAGTATATAGAGCAATTTGTGGCACAGCTTCGGGATGCCAGGATTTTGAAGTTCCACAGCCTACTCCACCCCCCGTCCTCGCGTGTGTGTATCAAAAGGTTAAGCTGCGGTACGCATAAGACGCAAGAAAAGGAAACTACAGTGCTAGCCTCAAGCGCTGCAGTCATGTTGAGGAGCGAAGCTTCACTAAAGTGTCGGTACGAAAGTACTTAACAATTACGTGAGGAGAACTTCCTATCTGCCTAGTTAGTGTTGCTTATTAATGTGGGGCATTTGGCCTCTGGTAGAAACAACATATACTCAAGACGCGATAGACCTCCAATCAGCCTCCCTTGCAGTGTCTTTCTTGTGTGTGCTGTCTTTCCTATAGCTGCGAGGCGTCTTAGTTACAACCATGGAGCACATAAAATAGTCGGAGACGTATACACCTCCCTCACCATGCTTACTCCTACGCCCTGAATTACTACAAAAAACATTAAAAACAAGCGTGGCGAAGGGAAATAAAAAGGCTCGCGTAGGTGTGCTTTCATTTATTGTTTTTCAGGGCTGGAACAAGATCATAGGCCAAACCAGGTGCTTGTCTGTGTATACAACTTTTAGATGCCGGTGATCAAGCTGGCAATCATGGTTGTAGTATACGGCGAGAGCGCAATTAATAGTAGTCGAAATTTGTTGTATGCAGGGTTGAGAGATCCTCAACAACAAAAAAGTAACGAAATAACCAAAGTAGCCAGAACAGTAGCCAATCGGCAGAAGTTATTTTATTTAAGAGTCACCGGAAAAGTAGCCAAACGTGATTTCGTGCAGTTTAGCTTACTTATCACTGTGTTCTGGCCCTTAAATATACATTAATGTACATCATAGGAATGTTTATCACATCAAAATAAAGTAAAAAAAAGATCAGTCGACTTCCTCGAGGAGGCATTAGGACTAAAACAAATTGGTAGTTAATACTACACCAGCAGTAGCGTGTTCACAATCTAGTTCAAATTTGCCAGCCTGCCCCATGCCACTGTTAATGTAGAGTAAGCAAAGTACTTCGTATTTCTAAATAAGTCTAATGCCGTATTTTAATCACATTAGAGAGCTCGTAACACCTTTATGCATAGTTCAAAGTTGATCCAGATAATTGCGAGAAGTTTGTGCGACATTCGCTTCCTTATGTCGTTTTTCTATGCACAACAAAGAACACTCACTCCGCTTCTGCGTTAGATTCACACAAAACAAAAACTTTCATTGCGCTGTCTGCGATGTCTTGCATAGGATGAACACCTGATGCATCCCGGTAGTCCTATGGTTCGGGACGGAGTTCTATTGCTGGCATGTCAGCACTCACATCCCAACTTTATGAAGGTACCGCACTTGCTCCTCGATATGGGCTGAAGGGGCAACCCGATACATCTCTTGGCAAGGTTTCGAAACCGAACGTCGTATTCGGCCCCATAACAGATGACGCGATGTGCAGTTTGCAGCTGGAGTCTCTGGAAAAACAATGCCGTTTGGGCTCTTCAAATGCATTTTTTTTATTGTGTCCGAGTTAACAGATCATGCAAACAAGAGCTTAGACGCATCCGCGTAGGAAACGCATGCAGTGCATCGTGCACACACACTGACAAAGAATGAGCCTGTCATTTCAAAACAAATAAGATAGAACAGTCGAAATAAGAAACGTCATGACTGAAAAGTGCAGCTGCGTCGGCAGTGAAAATATAAAATGAGAATGAAAAGTGGCTGCACAAACAGCATGATGCATGCGCTTCGCGCTATGAGCCGCGCGCATCCACTTTTTGCCAACGTGAGGTGGTGCCACGTGCACAGCTCAGAGCTTTAGCGTGTGAGGCGGATAGAGGCTAGAAAGCCTGAACGCGTCCCCGGACAGCTACGTGCGTTACAGTGCTGCCTGACGTAAATGAGTTCCATTAATAATGTGAAAACAATAGTATAGCAGCGAGACGCGTTTTGGGCGCACGTAATTGCGTCCGGTTACTGAGTAACAAAATGCCATTATGCCGAGGGTTACCGAGTGATTGTTCTAGCGTATATTTTAGCTCTTTATGTCAGCGCCAGAACAATAGCCAAGACGTGGCGAAGTAGCAAACGTCATTTCTTGGTCATCCCGGCCTTTCAAAAGTAGTCAATTCGGCGTAAAAATGGGATACCTGGTCGTATGTCACGCAAGCTTGTGGCCTCCGCCCACACTTGGTGTGAGAACAGATGTTCGCTATTCTGGGGTCCGCCAGGACATTTGGAACCACCATCCCTAATATTTCTGGCTGTATAGTTGAAACGCATTTCTTTGTAATTTTAGAGCCGCGTCCACGGAATCGGGAGGATCAGTTAGAATTCAGGGGTGTTCCGAAATATTCCGGCGAGACGGCAGGTATACATATTGAAAAAAAAAAACGCGAGAATGTATACTCATGTATACGTCCTAAATGGAGACGGGTGCATAACTACTTGACCACCGATGCCCTTGCCTGGCCGGCACGTCAACCTTATTAAAACTTGTCGACAAGCAAGTTGGTAATTAGTCATAATGTGAGTAAATATAGCGCAACTTGGAAATCCCTCGACACATTCGCACATTAACATACTCTTCCACTCAAGCACTGTGTGGGGTGTGTGTGTGTTTCTTGAGTGGAAGAATGCGTGGATGTGCGAGTGTTTCGAGGGGTTTCCAAGTAGCGCTAAATTTACTTACAATATGGCGCATGCGGATCCGTATACAGTCAACATCACCCTGTTCCCAATGAAGGGGACAGCACGTGTGGTACGCATTCCCCATGTTGAAACGAGCATGTCATAACACTTTATTGAAGTACACGGACTCGATCAAATGAGCGTGATGGGGTGAAACGGCAAGAGTCCGTTTTCTGGCAGGTGGGGTGGTGGTTTTGATGACGCTGCAGCTGCCGGTATCAACATTGCATTGCGGTCGTGACGATGGGGGTTCTGTTGGCGACCACCACCTTGTGATGCCCCTGGCCGTGCTGCTGCTGCTGGCCACCATGGCCTTGGTCCTGGGGTGTGGTGGAGAGCAGAAATGAATGTGCGATGAAGACGATGGACGCGCGGGAAACTACGCCTAGGAAAACTACAGCTTTGTGACTACACTGGTCGAGCATTACGAAATTGCTCTGGACTGACAACTTCTTATAACGAAACTGAAAGTCAGCCGATTTTTTGCCAGAAGCGCGTAGTGCCTAGGAACCAATAATTGAAACCAGTAGATAGAAAATTTTTTGGGATTTCAACAGTTAAGTCTACGTGATGGTGCATTTCATGCACTTTCGTGTTCTTTTGACGCGCGTTCTCAGTTCCGTGAGTCAGTTGCAACAAACAAACAAACAAACAAACAAAAAGAGAAAGTAGGAGGAACCATGTTCATGCCACTTTTAACATTTATGCCTAACCAATATCGATAAATATGTCAATAAATAAACCAACCAGTCAACTTATAACGAGCTGTATGGAAAGAAAAAGCTGCCGTGAGCTTGTCGAAGGATTCTCTGCCTTCTACAATTGAGAAGCATGCATTGGCGGCATAGGTGACCTGCGCACCCAAACCTAAGCACAGGAAAAGCTCATACATTATGCATTTAAACAATCAGCAAAATAACGCAAGAATTACGGCTGATTTAGAGATGATAAAAAAACAAGTGAGAAAAAAGAACCGGATCATCAAAGGCAATTTTCATATAAGAGAATACGAGGTCCACAAAAAGGCAGCATAAATTCAGACTTACAATATCAAATGTTGGATTAACAATGTCTGAGGTTTGACGTCCCAGAGCCACGATATGATTACGAGAGATGCCGTATAGTAGAGGGCTACGGAAATTTCGACCACTTGGTGTTTTTTAAAGTGCACTGATTGTGCACAGTACACAGGCCCATACCGTTTTGCCTCCATCGAAATGCGACCGGTGCAACTGGGACGGGACCCTCGACCTTTGGGTAAACAGTCGAGCAGCATCACCATGCACTGTTCTATCAATCCGGATATTAAATATCGATTTATCGATTCACGGTAAAGTGACGTGCAGCTAATAAGGAAGAGAGTGAACTTTGCTCCGGAAGGTATATATAGCATCTCTTGCCGGGAGAAGGGTCTCACCTGTAGGCGCCTTGATCACATAATCTCAAATCGTTTCGATGTCACAGACGCCTCGCGACACCCGCATACATTTACTATGGTGGCTGTCACCCTGGCCCCACACCGTAGGTCGAGCACGGCATGTAGTGTAATTCACTTCACCGATATAACAGTTGCCGAAGAGGTAGCCATTGCTTTGGCAATGACTGACGCAATAACCAAGGTGATCGTAAGTGATTGCCAACTCGCCATCCGAAATTTCAACGTGGGCCGTATCTCTACACAGGCATACTCAATCATAAAACATCTCACCCCGACTGTCTCACCTAGTTTTCTTATCTGGACCCCAGCTCATGAATCCCTTAGTGGAAATGCGCAGGAACACACTCTCGCCCGTGATCTCAACTGCCGGGCGGAGTTCCTTACGCCTTACACTTCTCATTCCTTGCCATTCCAGGCCTGCGAAGAATTAACTCATTTGGTCACTTACACAGACATTCTACAGCACTACAGACTAGGCCGTCTCCGCTATCCTCCAGCTCATAAAGACCTCCCTCGACGTGATGCCGTTCTGTGGGTCAAGCTTCAGACAGGCATCTTTTCCAACCCCTGGCTTTATAGCAAGATATATAACCACACCTCGTGACACCACACTGTAAATACTGCTCACAATCTGCCACCCTAATACAAATTGCATGGATGTGCCCACAATACGCTGACGCTTCTCACACAGAGATACATGGGAGTCCCTTCTGCATATCACTGACTCGGCACAGCAACTCCGGGTAATCTCACGCGCATTGAAGGCCGCGGTGTCCCAAGGGATCCCCGCTGACCTCCTCTAAGCAGCGCAACCGACCTCTCGGCAGGTCCCCTCTTTTGGGAGCAATAAAGTTTTGATCATCATCTTCATGATCACATAAAATTGATAAAAAGAAAAAAGGAAACCACACAAAGACAGCACACTTGTGCAAGTTGAAAAATATCAACACAATAACTCATGTAACCACAAACTTTCTCCGATGGTTTGCGCAAGTTACCATTCCATCAAACGTCGCATAGACCATTATCTCTCGAAAATACAGTATCTAAACGGACCTTGACGACATATTGAGCGCTAAGACACAGGTACATCAGAGATAGGACGACACAGTGCGCTAACTTCAATTTTTATTTTCAGCAAACGCCAACGTATAGATCCATGCACAGTGGCGCCACCAGTCTATCAACTAGCCAAAACTAAATGCCCCTTCTCGATCTAAAAGGTTAACTGACGGTGCACTTACACATGTGTCACCTTTGGGAAAGATAGCATTGGCTTCAATTATCTCTCGGACGTCTTTACATTTATGCTTCGCCAGTACACAGCAGGATTCGTACATAGGTGTACATAGGTGTGATAAAGACGTCCGAGAAATAACTGAAGCCTCTAAAATATGTATACACACGCGCAACGTCAGTTGAGGTTGTGATGGTGGCTGTCTAATTTTAGAAACATTTTGTATGTACCATTATGACATAAGCGTCAAGTCGGTTTAACGTCAGATACTTAAGTTCCATTCATTGCAGTTGATGTAGGTATGCAGAACAAACATGGGCTACCCTCCCTGCAAGCACAAGCACTGTATACATTTCAGCTTACCGCTTCTGGTGTCGGTAATACATGTTGGCATTGTTAAGCAACTGTGAGCAACTGGTTACCTCATACATATGTGGCTGCTCAACATATGTCAATTCGGACATTTGTACATATATTTAGTGTGATTTCGTAACGTTTCGTTAAATAAAAAAATATCACAGTAAGCTTCCCTTCGCATAACATTGATTCATACAGTACGTGGCATCTAACCCTTTTGTTTGTTTGCTTGTTTCTCGCATCGTGCAATACACCCTCAACCTTTTTCTTTCCTCCGTACCAGGTAATGAGACATTAATAATGTAGCGTACTCTCTCTATCTGTCATCCACATGCTCAACCGCGACATAATTCAGTTGTTAGTGGCAACAACGATGCGCGTAGGTTCATATGTATTCAACCGTGCAATGTGGCAACGCTAATTGACTTCAACAGAAGATAAGATTGTCAAATCATAGACGGCTGATCACCGACAAGTATACATCATTGAGGGAGCACTAATTAATGGAGCCCCACCGTGGTGGTCTAGTGGCTAAGGTACTCGGCTGCTGACCCGGAGGTCGCGGGCTCGAATCCCTGCTATGGCGGCTGCATTTTCGATGGAGGCGAAAACGCTGTATGGCCATGTGCTCAGATTAGGTGCACGTTAAAGAATCTCAGGTGGTTAAAATTTCCGGAGTCCTTCATAACAGCATCTCTCATAATCATATAGTGGTTTTGCGACGTTAAACCACACATATCAATCAATCTATATATCAATCAAGCAAGCAAGCAATCGATCATTCACCAACTAATGGTAAACGACGCATACGAATGGGCATGTGAACGAAGCGCTTTCGAGGGCCGCATTTCTGCAGAATAGCGCGCGCCGAGGTTTTTCGCGTACAGCGCCGTCGCCGCCACCACCACAATATGTGAACTCAGTGACAAACTTCGCTTGAAAGACGGCGAAATAGGTAGCTTTTTTTTTTCGCTCTGCAGCTGCCATCGCCTTCTGTCTCGCGTGATTTCATTGTGTTGTCACCGCGTCCACGGTACTTTTAAGCTGCGAATAGGCGCTATCAGAGTGGCATAGCATTCTTGATGGGAAAACAGCTATCGTACGATTTTCGAGAGAGGAAGCGCAAGCAAGCCAGATCACGATTGGCACTGCGGAGAGAAAAAGACTCCCCCAAAACACTCTCTTTTTTCCTTAAAGTGCACAAGATACACAACATGTAGGTGCGCTATTACGCAGAACAAGCCGCGTGCATCGAAAAAAAGGAAATTTCGATAGGGAGCAAGAAACAAACACAACTCGGCAAACAAAGGGAAATCAGCGCGAAAAGAAAAAAATAAATCACAGAGCCCAAAACACGAAGCCGCTTTCACCGCAGGCCAAGGCTTCGGATTCCATGCGTGCCGGCAACTGTATAGCGAGGGCAACCCACAGTCCCACAAGCAAGCGAGACATCTATGAGTGAAAAGAAAAGGGAAATTCACTACGCAAACGTGAGCCGGTCGGTGACAGCCCCAATACCTACATCCATGCTCCCAGACTTTTCGCGGTGTGCCGAGCCGAACGAAGCCGCCCAGGAAGCCCGGAGCCCCACCATCGAGAGGCGAGCAAACACCGATTCGGCAGCTTGGCTAAAGGACTGCGCGGAGCTCACAGCGGCCGTCACGCGCACGCGCGGCACAACCGAGACGCGTATCGCGAGGGTGGCCAGAAGAAAGAACGAAACCTAAACCTGGACAATTCCAGGAACACCAGGGGAAGAGAGGCACAAGCATGGTCAGTTGGCGTTGTTTCGATGCAGGTGTCAATGTGGTTGTGTTCCAATACTCACCGTAGACGGCTAAATAGACAGCTAAATGGACAGCGGCCATCTCAAGTCCCATTCCAATTCTAGACAGCTCCGAAAAATAGACAGCTCCGAAAAGACCGCATCGTAGACAAATACAATGCAGGCTACCTTGCTGTGTAAACCAAAATGGCGACTCATCTAATCGCTCAGATAAATCAAATCTCACCGGAACAATCGCCTGCACACAAGCAGACGCTTTCCCAGCCGCTCAATGTGAGTAACGTTTATTTGTTTTTGATCTCAACTTGAAATAAGCCAGAAAATACACCTGTTACGTTTGTTTCTTTTAGCTTTTTCTTCTCGACGTGAGGTGGCGCATCGTCGCGTTAAAGCCATCCAGGTGCGTTCCAATTCTCGGACAGCGTGGGCTCGGTGCTGTTTTCTAAGCCGTCTACGTAGACTGTCTACGTGCTGTCTAAGAATTGAAACAGAGCCAGTATTAGCAGCAAGCACCACTAAGTGATCGAGTTGAAAGTATGAGGGCATGGTTGAAAGGCGTGAGTGGTTGTTCAGCTCATTAGGTTCAAAAAAGCATCGACTCCAAACTTCGATACCAAAATGACATGCGAGATATACTGGCAGGCGTACAACCTCTGCGATTATAACAGAGCTGCTGAAGTTCAGAGGAACGCCGTAGAAGTCACCAACAAATATCATCATGTTCACAAACCGGCACGTGCTGTCTTCGTCCTTTTCTGCCTCTTCTGCTTCACTCTCAGAACGCGTGCGCTGGTTTGTCTGGCGTGGAATGCAATAACTCCCACGGGAGAAAACGAATATCGGTGGACAGAAAAGATAGAAATAAACAAATAAATAGAGAGAAGGAATGAAAAAAAAAGACAGAAGAAAATATACACAATAAAGATGTAGAAAAAAAAGAGAGCGAGTCAGAAAGATGAAGAAAGGCAGCAAGAGAGGAAAGCGAAGGCAGATAAAGAAAGGAAGATAGAAAGAGAATGAAAGGAACAGGAGGAGAAAAATAGAAATAAAGTGAGTACAGAGAGACATAGAAAGAGTAAGAAAGTCAAGTTGGCAAAAGGAGACAAAACAGCTTGAGATTCAATGTATGAGATTTTAAAAAAAAAACAGAGAGAAGAGAGAAGAAGAAAAAAAAATTCAGGGAAAGAAGATGAGCCGCCGAGCTTCGCACTTTCTTCGGGCTTCGGACCACGAAGATGGCTTAATTTTGTTTTTTTTTGTTTTCTTCGTTCTACGTTAGTAAATATTTACATGAAAATTAAGACCCACGTTATTGCTATTGGCTATTAAAAGGTGAGTGTAATGAGACTTCATCTCAATCCTGATTGGAAAAAATTGGTAGGATGTTATTCTTAGAAACGCGTGACTCAGCAAAATACCATTAGCTTCGTCTCTTCAGCAAACATCTTCAAATTGTGGCGAGCTGGATGCATTGCTTATCCAGGACGTTCAAAAGTGGTTACATCGATAAGATTAATTCTTGGGGTTTAACGTCCCAAAACCGCCTTATGATTATGAGACGCGCCGTAGTGGCGGGCCCCGGAAAGTGCGACCACCTGGAGTTCTTTAATGTGCGCCCAAATCTGAGCGCACGGGTATCAATCATCTCCGCCTCCAAAACAATGATTACAGTGGTGCCGAACACAGAAATCAGAACATTCAACAGTCAGCGCAAATGAACATGACTGGCACATTGTTTTAGGGGCGAAGCTTTTTGCCACCATGATAGAAATCTGGCACATGTCTTGTCACAGCACAGGGTGGCAAAAGTTGTGAGATACGTGGACGATTACCTTATCTTGTTCGAGCGTGAAGAAAACGTAGCAGTAAGTCAACTCGAAGCTGTTTTTTTTTTTTTTTTTCTGCTTGCCTTAGCCCACTCATTATTACAGTAGAAGAGCCAACCGATAGCGTGCTGCGGTTTTTAGACATTGAAATGGAATTCAAGCAGCAGCACACGTGTTGGGAATACAAGCCCAGAGCTAATAAGCCCTGTTGCCATACCAATCTGCTCACTCGAAGCTAGTAAAAAGAAGCATTGCCAATCTGTGTTTTGGGAACGCATTGCGGAAATCTTGCCATCATAAAATTCAGAAAAGTGTCATGAGTCAGTCGGAGAGGTTATCCGCAGCAGGTTTCCCAGAGTCGATACAGGTGTCTGTTGTCGAGGGTTTGCTTAGAAAATGCCGGTTGGGCAGTCGCCCTCGGGAAGCAGACATCCAACCGGCAGTGAGTAGGAGCAGAGTTGCAGTAGTGCCGTACCTGCACAAAACTGCTCATAACCTGAAGAAAGTAGCTAGTCGAGTGGGCATCAAAGTAGTATTCTCAGCACCACAAAAGCTTGGCAGGATAAGTCGCTTGACGGACCCGCACCGCAAGCCTGCTGTCGGTTGCTCCAAGAAGCATCGCGATCTTTTTGTGGCGTGTGTTGAAGGGGTAGTTTATGGGCTTCCTCTGACTTGTGGTGGTATATGTATAGGTCAGACGGGTAGATGCCTTAATGACCGTCTTCGTGAACATAAGCTCAATGTTAAAAACAAGAATAATTATGGCCATTTGTCAGTACATTGCGTGGAATGTGGTTGCACACCCTTGTACGCATCCTGCAGTGTTCTGGCGAAGCATAAAGATAAAGACGTGCGAGAGATAATTGAAGCCCATGCTATCTTTCGCAAAGGTGACACATGTGTAAGTGCACCGTCAGTTGACTTGTTAGATCGAGAAAGGGCTTTTCTGCTTGGCTAGTGGATAGACTGGTGGCGCCACTGTACACGGATTTATAGGTTCGCGTTTCCTGAAAATAAAAATTGTTGAAGTTAGCGCATTGTGGTGTCCACTCTCTCCTGTCCCTGTTTCTTAGCGCTCAATATGTCGTCAAGCTCCCTTTACCAACACGCCCAAAAAATGGCACTGCTAAAATTCATTTCTAGTACATCGGGCTCTTTTCTGTGTTCTTCGTACAATCCGTGTTCAGTTGCTCCCCTCTTGATTCATGCCAACTGCCAAGCTCGCTCCCTTTCCTTCTTCATTCGCTGCAAGCACCTACCGGATGAAGTCGTGCGGTTGTTTGGTGGACTCGCTCCTTCAGCCGGGCATGGCATCAGAATCCTCAAGATTCTTAGGAGTGAGTGGCACAGGCAGGCTCGGATGTTAAAGGACCTGCTCAAGACCTCCTTGGAAGATCCAGGAAGGACACGACATGCCATCAGGGAGTGGAAGAATCTTCTAGCGATCGTCAGCAGTGGCACGGAATTCATGTGGAAGCAAACTCTGCCAGGCTTACGTGCCAGCATCCCAAAGAAGACAGGTCCAACCACATGCAGCGTCAGAACCACCGGCCAGGTTAGTCTTCCAGACTACGTTGAAAATGCTCTTAAACTTGGACCTAAGTTCGCCGTCGAGCCACGGTTGAGTGCGCCGGAACTTTTGAGCCTTGTGCGACGGATATCAAAGTGTGCCCCGGAAGGTGAAGCGAATCGATGTATATCGGAAGGGGTCGATGTGATCTCGCGGAAAAATATTGGGGCTTCACGGGTGCCTGTAAGCCGTGTTGTGTCGTTCTTGAAGCAGAAGCGACTGTGCGTTCTGCCAGCGGATAAGGAGGGCGGATTTGTTGTCCTAGGGGAAGGTGACTATGGCGAGAGAGCCTGTTCTGCAGTTGCCAAAGTTTTTAATGAGTGCAACAATGTGTCTCTTAGGAAGGTAAAACTTGAAACAAAACGTCTCTGTAAAAATTTGGGCCTGAGTAGATTGTTTCACGATATTGACGCAGCCAAGAAAGATAGCCTTGATATTATGTTTAGCGCGAAAACGCACAAGCCTGAATGGCCATTGAGGGTAATAGTTTCGGAAATAGGGTCATGGCAGAAGAACCTAGCCCTTGTCTTGCAAGAAAGGCTCGGTATTCTTAAAATTGACGACCCCTTTTTGATTAAGCATTCCGGGGAAATATTAGATTTCCTGAAGAGTAACCCAGACAAAGGTTTTTTCGCCTGCTCCTTTGACATAAAAGACTTATATTATTCTTTGCCTCAAAATGAACTAATCGTGCGCGTGGAAGAATGTATTGACAGCTTTGGTGTGGTTGCGTTTCAAAACTCAGCCGAGATTTCGGTTCAATGCTTTTTAGACTTGCTTCGCTTATATCTCCGCTCGACATTTGCCACGTGGAATGGAAAAACTTTCCTTCAGAAGCAGGGCATCTGTATCGGCTCCTGTTTGGCGCCGGTACTCAGTGACATTTTTCTGGCCCACCATGATAGAAATCTGGCACATGTCTTGTCACAGCACAGGGTGGCAAAAGTTGTGAGATACGTGGACGATTACCTTATCTTGTTCGAGCGTGAAGAAAACGTAGCAGTAAGTCAACTCGAAGCTGTTTTTTCTGCTTGCCTTAGCCCACTCATTATTACAGTAGAAGAGCCAACCGATAGCGTGCTGCGGTTTTTAGACATTGAAATGGAATTCAAGCAGCAGCACACGTGTTGGGAATACAAGCCCAGAGCTAATAAGCCCCTGTTGCCATACCAATCTGCTCACTCGAAGCTAGTAAAAAGAAGCATTGCCAATCTGTGTTTTGGGAACGCATTGCGGAAATCTTGCCATCATAAAATTCAGAAAAGTGTCATGAGTCAGTCGGAGAGGTTATCCGCAGCAGGTTTCCCAGAGTCGATACAGGTGTCTGTTGTCGAGGGTTTGCTTAGAAAATGCCGGTTGGGCAGTCGCCCTCGGGAAGCAGACATCCAACCGGCAGTGAGTAGGAGCAGAGTTGCAGTAGTGCCGTACCTGCACAAAACTGCTCATAACCTGAAGAAAGTAGCTAGTCGAGTGGGCATCAAAGTAGTATTCTCAGCACCACAAAAGCTTGGCAGGATAAGTCGCTTGACGGACCCGCACCGCAAGCCTGCTGTCGGTTGCTCCAAGAAGCATCGCGATCTTTTTGTGGCGTGTGTTGAAGGGGTAGTTTATGGGCTTCCTCTGACTTGTGGTGGTATATGTATAGGTCAGACGGGTAGATGCCTTAATGACCGTCTTCGTGAACATAAGCTCAATGTTAAAAACAAGAATAATTATGGCCATTTGTCAGTACATTGCGTGGAATGTGGTTGCACACCCTTGTACGCATCCTGCAGTGTTCTGGCGAAGCATAAAGATAAAGACGTGCGAGAGATAATTGAAGCCCATGCTATCTTTCGCAAAGGTGACACATGTGTAAGTGCACCGTCAGTTGACTTGTTAGATCGAGAAAGGGCTTTTCTGCTTGGCTAGTGGATAGACTGGTGGCGCCACTGTACACGGATTTATAGGTTCGCGTTTCCTGATAATAAAAATTGTTGAAGTTAGCGCATTGTGGTGTCCACTCTCTCCTGTCCCTGTTTCTTAGCGCTCAATATGTCGTCAAGCTCCCTTTACCAACACGCCCAAAAAATGGCACTGCTGAGATACACTCAGTGATCTAAAAATTTCCGGGAATAACTAACTGCGTTCTTGGCATAACAACTCAAATATCAGGACAATACTTTATAGCGTTGAATATAAAAATAACACTAACTTTGATAAATCGACTTGGCGAATATTTTAGTAACAAGTCACACTGTGCTGAGGTTAAACTACTATAAAATTCCACAGACGACGAGGAAGAAGAATTACAGCCAAGCTGCATGCACGAGAACCAGCTTGGGTGTGTGCCAGGTTTCCAAGGTTCCCCCCTGCTTTGCTCTACTCAGTAAGGGCAGGAGCTAAGTCCAGCCGGCTGTTAAATCAACGCTGTCGCCGCTTGTCCAACAAAGCCATCCACTGGAGCCCTCTTGTTGGCGAGCGGCAACGCTGAGGAGCATAGCGAGCTTCTCGGCATCGAGGGCTGACGTGACATCCAGACCCGGAGTGACGACGCCATGGCAAAGACACAGGTTGAGGCCAGCCACAGTTCTACAAAAAGCAGGCTACCAAAGCGCCGCCAGGTTTCTGCTGACGACGATTCCGCCGGTCCTTCCAACGAGCCTTGCGGCCATGCGGTCGACCACTTAAAAACGCGTCGGGAGATCGATCCACAAGCACCGAAGCCCGTCGCTACCATGGTTTCCCGAAAGCTGGGGAAAGCAGCAGATGCAACGCAGCCCGCGAGGGAAAACCCTTCTACCAGCGAGGCCGCCGCAACCAAAGCCCCGAGTGTGAGTCGCATTAAGCGCTGGAGAAGCTCTTCGCCATGCAACACCAACGGCACGGCTAGCGAGGCACCGAAGCATCGCATTTTCAAGAGGGGTTGGCAGACCTAGCCACCCGTCCTGCAGTCGTCATGGCGGACGCGTGCGAAAAGCCCGAAGACGTGAAAGCGTGGCCGCATGGTGGAAAGAAGCCACAGGAGAAAGAAGGGCAGCAGGAGCCGGGCCCGGACCAGGAGCGCTTCCACTTTATCATGCGCTCGCAGCGTGGCAGGAAGCGTGGCCATGGCTATAGTCACGTGACCTCGAGCCACGGAGGAAGGCGCCTAATGGCAAAGAAGACTTTGAGCAGCCGGTCGTCATCAGATGGGAGGCCGAAGAGGGTAGGCAAGACCTACAAGAACTTGAAGGGGAAGTAAAAGATTGGTGAAGAGACGACTAGAACTAAACTTTGGTTAGGGCCTACTCAGCTACGCGTATATAGAGCAGAGCTAGGAAAAATGAACGAATGGTATCTATATCCAACTATTACGATAAAGTAATGACGTTGCGAATGCCTTTTGCTCTGCTATGTAGGACTATAAAGTATGTAATTTTCTAGAAAAAAATTATTCGTTTTCCGCGTTACCCACTTACTGTCTGAAGTCGGCTGTAATGTTATTCATCACTGGTGCCATTGCGGGGAATACGCAAAGTTCTAATAATCTAGCACTCAAATTTTATTTCATTTCTACAGTGATGTCCACTTCGCAAGACTGCATTATACAGTAGATCAGTCGGGATGAGTAAGGCAGTGTATGCGGTATCGCGTGAATGTTTCCGATAGCGCAGCACGAGCTGCCAACAGAAATAAGAATTTTATCATTGTTGTTGTAAGACAAATCTCACTCGTGCAGCAGCACCATTCTTTTTCAAACAGCGGGCTGTTTGAGGAAACCCGAGTCAGTCGTGAAAAGAAGTGATAGTCATAAATGGCTTAATTGATAATCATTAATAGGTGCAAGTACAGAGAGAGAGAGACATCATTATACGGAGGAAAGGAGGAGAAGAGTAGAAAGATGGAGGAGAAAATATAAATGAAACAAAACTCCTTTTTTAATGAGGCGGGATTCAAATCCGGATGCCCGTGGTCTGAAAGCGAGCATTCTAACTACTCGGATGTCCAGGCACGCTAAGAAAACAAGCGTTATTGGAAACTATTTAGGATTGCTTCGCTATGGGCGAGAAGAAGAAAAGTGTAGAGAGGCAGAGAAGTAAAACTACCTTTATGACGAAGCTCTTTAAGGTAAAAAGAGCTTAATTTGGGCGTGTTGGTTCATCGTGGTTGTAGTGCAGTATTGTTTATCCCATGGAGTTCAATCGTCGAACTACATGGACATGATAGCGGCTGATATATACGAGGAGTCACGAGATTTCCTACATGATGGGCAAGCGCGATGAGCACACATACACGAGCACTGTCTGCTACGCTGTTTCTTTAGAGATGCGCACACGCTATCAGCTTTATCTGGGCGATCATATGCGCAGACAAGTGTGTCGGTGGTTGTCGTATATATCGCTAACCTCGTTGCTTTTCGCCGATATCAGAAGGTACTGTTTGATGAAAAAACTATAATAATTGAATGGACTTAACGTCCCGAAACCATCGTTTGATTTTGAGAGGCGCCGTAGAAAAGGGTTCCGGAAATTTCTATTACCTGGGGTTCTTTAACGTGCACCTAAATCAAAGCACACGGACCTCATGCACTTTCGCCTCCATCGGAAATGCGGTCGCCGCGGCCGGGATTCGATCACGTGAACTGCGGTTCAGCAGCCGAGTGCCTTAGCCACTGCGGTATTAATATAAAATTGACAAAATTACAGAATATTGTTGTTAGGGATGGACTGACTATTAGGGAGAGTTGGAGGAATGTATTTTAATGCGGTAGCTGTACTATATATACAGTTCGGTTCATCGAGCAGTCCTCTCACCCGCTGCTCGGCCCGAACTCCCAAATGAAGGGTCCCTGTAACGACGCAACCTGTTGTTGGTGCTTATTCATGATATAGTGTGTGAAAACCCACTGTGGCATGTTTCACTCCAGACGTTAAGTGAGCTATAGGCACGCTGCAGTGTATGCGACTCGGAATATATAAGGGCCAACTCGGGTGCGTTAACGTGCAACTAAATCTAAAAACATACACAGATATTTTTGGATTCATACTACTTATCGAGGTGTATATACCTGGAAATAGAACCTGTGCCCTGCGTGTTTATAGTACTGCGCCACCCCAGCCACTGAACCACAATGGCAGGCCCGGACTCAAGGAAGACTCTCCACGATATAAATTAAATAGAGTAAAAAAACATTTAGCAAGGATGCGATAACTTATGCGCCAACGTCATACGAACCAATCATTGCTACTTTCTGCTTTGAAACCGAAGCAGGGAACATATATCTTTGTTGACGAAATTACCTATAGCACACTGGGCTTTTTACACTCCAAATAGTTTTGTAGAGTAACTGGGCAGTTACCCCCGAAAAGGGCTCTTTGCTCCTCCTAAAGACGGAATGCGTGCAAAAGATTGCACATGGCACGGTGAGGAGGGGCCCTTTGCTCCATGTGGAGTACAGCGCCCCCTTTTTTGTTTTCTGAGTAACTTCAGAAATGTTGGCGCCGTGTGCAAAAGACCTATCAGTGCCTACTCAAGCCGGTTTACTTTGAGACGGTGCTGTAGCGTGGTGTGGAGTAGTGGTTAGTGTACGCGCATGCTGCTTGAGTCGTCGCGAGTTCGAATCCCGTGTGTTTGCTGCAAATTTTCCAATATTTGTGCCTGAATATGATGTTTGCACATCTATTGTACACCTAATCGAATGTCACCACGAACTTCTAAAAGCTGGTTAAGCCAACCAAAAACCTGATTTTTTTTTCCTAGCTGTGGCTTTTTTGAGGAGTAACCACGACACCATGGTTACTCCTTCGCAGTTACTCCCAAAATGGTGCAATGCGTGTGGCAAGTTAGTTACTCCTCTAAAGAAGCAACTTCAATACCCCTTTTTCACCTTTACTTCTTGGAGTGTAGTTAACTTGTAAAGCACCCGGCCGACTCTTAAACGTGAGTTCAAAAATGTATCAAGCGCGCGAGTACTTATTCAAGTATACCATGACAGTGTATGATGCTTTACGCATAACACGCGGTGGTTAAGGCCCAGCGGTGCTTGCTGCTTAGTTAAAGGTTGAAGCGAGACGCATATAAAACGCGCACGGGGGCATGTTTTGCCACATATCTAAACCCCGACGTCACGTTTCACGAAGGCAGGCACCATTGACAAGGCTGCCAGCAAGTAAAAGAAAGCCAGCAGGACCAGATGTGCTCCGGCAAACCAACCATGCCATGCACGGGCGAGAAGCCTAAAGTGTTTATAAGAATGACCGATTGAAGGAAAGAATGAAAAAAAAAGTTGAAGCCAGCATGTGAAAGTACGTGACACCAACGAAACGCAGCAGACTGCACGGTTACAGAGGAGGTCTCTGAAGAATCGGCTGCTATAGCTATATATCTGGAGAGGCGCTGGCCCCGTACGGGAGCATGCAGGGTAAGTGAAGAGGGGATTCAAACCGCGCACTTCTCAGGGGCGGCCGGAGTATTTCAGAAGGCGACGGATACACGCAGTGACGGTGGCACCGTCGCGGCCACCTCGGGCCTCTGCGGGGTCGTCTTTTGTCTGACGAGTCCGGCGAACCCCGGGTTCGGTTCGAAAACACTCGAGAAAACAAAGGCGGACCGCGGGTGGAAGGGCGCCGAGGACCGCTGAGGAGGAGAAGGATCGAGGTTGGGAGGCGTGATGGAAAGGAGTACTTCCTCCATGTAAATCACGGACCCTTCCTCCTCTCCCATATATTCGGCACGTCACGCTTTCTTGCTTTTATTTTTAATTTTGTTCGTTGAAAATACTGCCTCGGACAATGCTAATACAGCCGGGACGGAACATTTATTTTCCCTGCATTGGAAACAAACAGAATATAATATAGAAAGAGGGAGAAGAATGAAAGAGATGAAGCGAAGTACTCGGGCAAGCCCAGGGTTCGGATGTTATTTCGATTGGTTTTTGCGAGTACGAAGTGGCGTCTCCTGCAGTGCTTGTAAAAGGGCATGCCCCCCCCCCCCCCCAACGATTTCAGTAAAAGGGCATGGTCTGAACGTAACCCTCTTCCTCCCCAACACTCGATATCTTTCTCTCCCTTCTTTTAGCTACCGCGCGAAGCGTACACACCACTCTTGCAAGAGGTGGGTTCCTTCTTCTAGTGCCGTCGAGGGATGAACAGAAGGGATTCGCACCCGTGGCCGCGGAAAGCTGCAGGCTTCGGCGACGAGCCACTCGATATATACCGCGGCCATGAGACTGACTGACTGACTGCCCGCGCCGCGGTGGGTATGAAAATGAGGCCACCACAATAGGGGGGCACGCAGGCAGGTGAGAACGAGGAGAAAAGCGTCGAGATGTGGTTCCCCGGCGTGGCAGTTATACAAGAGGCACGAGAGGGGGCAAAGGGTGCGTGTCATTAAACGAGCCCTGCAGCCGCTGCTGCTGCCACTCTTCATACTCTTCAACCCATTCACATAAGGAGAGACGAAGCGAGAGTGGGAAAAAGAAACAAAAAACATTTACACAATATAGAGAACCAAAAAAACAACGTTTGTTTACCACGGCGAGCGTGCGAAACTGGAGGTCACAGTCTTGTCTATGGTATGTCTGTTTAGCATCCTGCTCCAACTCAGACCCATTTTAGTACAGCGAACACGAAGAAGCGATCATTGAGAAAGGCAAAAAAAAAAGGAGGGGGGAGAGGTCACGAATAATTATGCTGGCCTTGCTTTGCATAATACTCTTCTATGGAGCTCGGTTTAACTTATCGAGGAAAAAAAGAGTCGACATAGCGAACGAGAAGACATCACCTCAGTACAGCGAATCACAGGACACGAGATCATGTGCATTTCTGGTACCCCCCCATTTAGCATAACACTCGACCTGTATTCAAATGCAGTGTGGGGAGAAAATGACACGCGTGCCTGTGGAAATAGCAAAATTGTTCACTAAAATAAGTGATATTGAAATTAGAAAGATTAAGCAAAGGAGAACTTTCAGATACATGTCCCATATACTGAGCGGTTTTCTTTGTGAATATCACAAATGCGTGTACATGCTAGACGGTGGTCGGTACGTGCGCTGGACCAACATGAGTACTCCTGCGGAAGACAGGTTTGCTCTCGAAGCAAGTTCAAACTGGCAACGATTTCAAGAACGCAATCTTCAGTAATCTGGGACGAACGAGAGGGCAAAGGATTAGGCAGGTATTCCCTTTTCTATGACGGTGAGATGCAACTGTCCATATATTTAACTCACAACCTTTCGCGGAGTATGCACGTTGAACAAGTCGTTAATAACGCTAATCGCACGCTTTGTTTTCATCACTGTAATTTTTCATCTGTTTCATCAGACTTGAAATTGGAATACTTCTACTTGGGACACATCTAGCTCCGTATTATGTGCAGCTCTTGAATCTGTTCAGAACCATGCCGTTCGTTTTGTTCTCTGCAATTACTCCCACTACGCCAGCGTACCTTTATTGAAAGCTATTTTAGGTCTACCAACACTTGAGTGAATTATTTACGATAACCGGACACTCAAAAATATCCTTTTCCTTCCCTTGGACCCCGGTTGGATAATAACCTTAAAGTCAAAGTTTCCTTATGCCACACTAACACTTGTTATGCTTCTTTTCTGCCACAAACAAGCAGTGACTGGAACCACCTTCCTGCCTCCGTCGCGGCGATCAAAGAACCTTCAACGCTTCAATTAATGACATATTGTTCAGCCACTCCTCTCTGTAATGTCTTCGGGCACTGAGAGTATGGAAATAAATAATAAATAAATAAATAAATAAAATAAATAAATAAATAAATAGGTGCACGTCAGCGCCGTCGCCGTGCTGTCTCAGAAACGAGGGCGCATGCGTCGCTCATACACGATGATTACGAGGTCCTCAGAGACGCAGTGTTCATTGGTTTAATTAAAAGCCAAGCACAAGCAGAGGTGTATTGTACCGCCAACTTTTCACTCAGTCCGGCTAGATCGTATATAGAGAACCGAAGGGGTGTGACAAGACCATGCAATCCGAGCGAAAGCGCAATGTCTCCACAGCCTCACAATGCAGCTTGGTATTTCCATTCTGGCCATCGACTAAAATTTTCTAACATTGTGCATTGTTTAACTGGCTGTTGCTTCAGGCTGCTATGTGGCCCTGAATGTTTTCTGAAGAGCTCGTGGTTCGTTTTTGTTGGCTCCACATTGAGGTTCGAGCCAGCTACCGAGTGTTCAGTGCAATCAGTGTAATTGTGTTTTACCTACCCGTACACCTTGTTCACTTGTGAACACTACTTGCATATAACAATACTAAAATTCAAAACAACATATGTTGATGCATAAGAGTCTCCGAGAAGTTGCAATAGGGACACTATCCCCACTCAAGCTACAACTATCTGCTCCCCCCCCCCCCCCGGCCACGATATAACATGGCTTTGCATCCCCCAAGACAAAATCCTGTCGATGCCCATGGTTACACGGAATATTAATTAGAACTAACATACAATGATTCAAATGATTCCTTTGCATCTTTTGCATCATTGTCTGTTAGTTCTAATTCATGTTGTGTCTAACAAGTAAAACGAGTCCTTAAGTTTAACTACTTCCTTTATATTATTCACGGCTCGTGTAAATATGTTGTTGGATGGGAAGCTTAATCTCAGTCGAGCTGTGCATGCCACACCTTTTTCTCGACAAACTAATTTTTGGTATGCAACAGTGTACCGTTCGCTTTGAAAGCAAAAACTTGTACGATTGATTGAAATTCACTGCTCTTTCGAAGCTTCCCCCACTTTTCTTCTTTTTTTTTGCTGATCCTCCGTTTATTTTGCTGTCTGAAAATTCTGGTTGGTCGTGCTGACACACCAAAGCTTCCAATACTAAGATCAAGCTCGCGGAGCCCTGCAGGGTGGCAAACAGGTCACCGAGGGGCCAAAGGCACCTTTTTAGCCTCCATTACAGTGGAATTCTTCACAAGCTTATCTTGTATCACTCAACTACGACGTATTCTCAACACATAGTCTATGTATAATGGCGTGCGCAAAATCAGCATCTGGACAGCTCTGCACCTTTAAGTGAATAAAAATATTCACACAATATCTTGCACAACCGTCACCAAAATGTTAACATGAAGCCGTGTGTTTGTCAATAGAGATAGAGTTTATTAAATTCGGGTTCTGGGTAGAAAAAACTATTGATCAGACCTTGTGCCCCACTATTGCGTGCAAACCAGAACGACATGAACGCCAAAGGGCTCTGTTCAAATGCTGCGCAAGGTTTTACAGGTGGAACTAGAAAGAGAGGTTAAAGTGTCTTGTCCCCCCCCTCCCCCGCCTTCATTTTCGATAAAATCCAGTAAGCGCTAATGCACGGTTTTCTTGGCTGAGGTGCGAGACCTTAAACTAGGGCTCATCGGACACAGCCTATCGTTCATTTAAGAAAGAGGAAGAGCAAAGAACGCCTGGAATTACAACCAGCCTCCTTAATTTTTCGCTTAAGCACTGGCTTCTTGGTCATTAGTGGGTATCCAGAACAGAGGTGCAAGCAATTAAGTAATGAAACCTTTTTTTTACCTATAAGATCCATCCCCCTTTGTGGGTGAGCGCCATGAGACAGAGGAGAATCATCATCATCAAGGCATACCGGCCCAACCAGCTGGTCACGGCGGCCGCCGGGAGTGGAGTTGGTACGCGTCGTCACTTTTCCGTGCCTGCCTCTGCCGGCTCGGTGACCAATGCCTGCTGGCGCCACCAGCGGGCCCCGGTCCTCGTGACCAACACAGCCGCCGACGCCTGGGCCTGCCTGGACCTTCTTGGACCTCCCGCCCTGGGCCTTGCTGCCATAGTAGAAGATGCCTGGTCACAGGAGGACGGCGCCTGCTGCCTCGTCGGCCCGGTCCTCACGGAATCGGTCTTCGACACCTACTTCGCCGTCTCCCCGACGACCTCGGAAACGACTGGCTCCTCCGGCGGCCGACTCCCCGGCCCTTCCTTTGCGCCGTCGTCTCCGACGAGCTGCTACGCCGAGCATGGAAACGGACGGATCTACCACACCGGACTCCTCGCTACATACCGCTCCGACGCGATCCCGCTCTACCGCCCAAGCAGGCTGGCGACTGAAGGTCTACTTGCCGGTTCCTCCTGTTCTTCGTTGCCCAAAGCGAGGTTGCGGCCTCTTCATACGCCGGTCCATCTTGGACGTCTCGGTACAGTCACTTCGCCGGCACATGGAGAAAGAGCATGGCTTTCTGTTTACGAAAAGAAGCTACGTGTGCTCGGTCTGCGACGAGACTCTCACGCCTCGGCCGTCGGCCCATCCTTGCCTGTCATCTGTCGTAGCAGTCACTGGGCCCATGGCATCACGACACCGATGCGTCCGTTGCCCACAGGTGTTCCCTTCGGCGAGGGGCCTCCGTAACCACGAGCGATGGCACGACAACCAAGATGCCGCCGCTTCGGCTCGCCCCCGCCGTTCAAAGGATCGGGTTCCGGCTAGGGCTGAACCTCGCGTTCGTTCCCGTGTCCGAAGTCACCGACACCGGTCATAATCGTTCGCCGTCAACGATTATCGGGACGTCTGCCTCGCACGTACCATTGTCCTCTTCACCCACTTCGGACACTCTCGGTTTGATCCCGACGAGTCCTAATTCTGTCACGAAGAGAGACGAAGCAGCATGCATTAAATGAAATTGAAATTTGATTATGCTCTTTTTCATGGGAAGCTAACAATACATTGACCGCAATGCAAGCCGTATGCCGAATACCATGGTTTAATTTGGATTACCCGAAGTTCGTTAACGCCCACCTAAATCTTAGAACGTACACACTAGTTTTTTTTTTAACGTTTCGCTTCCAGCGAAATGTGATGTTCTTGGTCGGGACGTGAACCCGCGCCCTTGAACGCGCCTAGCAGCGCAACGATGCATAGCTGAGCCTAACGCGAGACAAAATATCATACAAACGCTGAAGGCGTTGCTTACGGACAGCACACGAAGCCCGACGACAAAGCAAAATAGAGGGAGTTTGCCAGAGAGGGAACACCGTCCTATTTTTTTTCCCCGATCCCACCAGCAACGGCGATGTAAAGCGTGTACAGGGAGGACATATGACGGGTCGCGAATAGGAGTTATCGAGTGGCCACTCGTCGCGGCAAGCCGTCGCGGAGACCCCACACCCCTCATCCACACCTACACTTGAGGAACAATAACTTATCGGCCTGGTGCGTTGAGCTAAAGTAAAATTGCGTCCCTCGCCAACCGACCCCTTGCCCCTCTCTCACCCGCAAGAACTCTCGAGTGTGGAGAGGGGAAGCGCGCTCCACTGCTGACAGAAGGAGATCGAGAAAGCTGCTGGGGTGAAATTCGGGGGGGTGTGGATGGGTCAAAGACGATCAAGTACCTCGGCACCGCAAGTCGAATAGAATAACTCCACATACACCGAATAACGTTCGCAGCGTGCACACATGTGCAGGAGTGAGAAAGAGGAAACTGCCAGCCTTTGTTCGGGAATGCATTCGTCCTACAAGCACATACGATGCAGCACTGCCAAGATCCTTTCTTGCGCATACACAAGCGCCACCTGTGTCGTGTGAGCTGCGGGCGACGTCTCAGGCCCTACCCTGGCTTCATCTAGACGTCAAGGCACAGATCCGGACCGAAACGCCAAACAAAACCTGGGGTAGCTATGCAGGTCGCAGTATATTGAACACGTCAACTTTCCGCTTGCAAAGCAAGACAGCTGCCACGAACAGAAGCGGAGCTCCGTTGAACTACGAGCATGGAAAGTAGTGGTGTATGGAAGTATATGTACCAACCCAACCGATTCTACAAGGCTAATGGGAAATGCTTAGTGACGGCCTATGCAGGCTGCGTCGTCGAATATGTTTCCTATACGGTATACGACTATACAGGTGTGACCAGCATTGGTTCGTCAACAGTAAACCATACTATACTCGCGGAAAGGAAATAACTAACCACACACACACACACACACACACACACACACACACACACACACACACACACACACACACACACACACACACACACACACACACAGTGTAGATTAGGTCGCGATTACTGCGAAATATAAAAAGCGTGCGACGGGCGTGTTACATTCTGCACCTTTAGTCTTCGTAGTGATCGACAGACGATCACCTTGCAAAACGATTGGAAAAATTGTCAGCATTGCCAAAACGCGTACGCTGCACCGCGTGGATTTTGTAAAAGATTGTGTGAACTTACTGAGAAAACAAAGTGGACTCTACGATTACGCAACTGCTCACTCACACACACGCAAATAAGCACGTCTCACTCTTCCATGTAATTGTTGTGATGTCTGCTGGAGGAAAAGCATGCGAAGCAAAAACAGTTAAGGCTTCGCACTAAGGGTGTCCAGCCTGCAGGAAAAGTGGAGGTGAGAAGCCTTTTTTATTTCTGTTCGGTTTCCTTTTTCTTTCCTTTTATACGTCTTTGTTTCCTCCTTTTCCGTTTTCTTTTCTCATTTAGTTTTCTTTTATTTACTGCTCTATTGTTATTTATTTCTTCATTTTTATTGTTACATCTATTTTCTTCATCCTATTTTTTCTTTTTCCTCTCTCTGTCTATTTCACGCTTAATTTCTTGTTTTTTTTCTATTTCGTAAATGGTTTCGCGTGCTTTGCACCAACGCACTAGTTTTTTTGTTGATGAAGATAAAGGATCATCATCAAGAATGCCAGCGCTCATAGGCAACAAACAAACAAACAAACAAACAAACAAACAAACAAATGCGCTCGAAGAACAAGACGAAGGAGAACTCCTTAGAGTGAGCACACGCTCAAAATGCTGCACATGGAGCGCTACTCGAAGCCACAACTGCAGCATATTACAGCATACGACGGCGCGGTTCCTGAAGTGGTCCTCATTTAGTACTCAATCCATATATGCATATTCTCAGCCCTTAATACTCGGCCCATAATACTAAACCATTAAAAAGGGCCAAGCGTGGTGTCCTTCGAGCTGCAGAACACCAAGTTTGCCCCCCCCCCCATTTTTTTTTCTTTCTCCCTTGTGAACCCCCTCATCCTCCTTGAAGGTAACTTTTCAACATGTTACCATAAGACCAACATACGTTACGTCAATAACATGCATGTCATCGCGGGCAGTATTAGGGCCCCATCGACGCTCTGAAAACTGTGTGATAGACGAGGGCGCTCGTTACTCACACTTACGCGTTCAGATCGAGTGGCCTGCACGTTCACACAAGGACTTCGCACCACATCAAAACGCCATCAGCGCGCGCCTTTCAAGCACGGCCACCTGCGACGTCAGTGGACCGGGACTTCGCCAACGAGAACTCAGCGGGAGTGCTCTATGCGCGGACAGCACACCTCTGCGCGGCATGCACACGCGCTAAACTTACAAATGACGCATACACACAGGCGCTAAGGCAAACCACGGCGAGGGTTAGGAGAGGAGCGCAACGTCTCACTAGCCGCAGCGAGAAGAAGACACCTGCACGGCGCGTTACTCGAATTCTTCCCATTTCAGAGCCTTCTTAAGCGCGATGAACAAGGCATAGAAGACGCAAAAGGAGAGCAAACAGGTCGCCCCGCCCTCCTTCTCGAGAAAGGGATCGGATGAGTGAAGGCAGCGAGACGACTCTGCGGCTCACGCAAGCCAAAAGCCGAGCCGTAGTCGAAGCCCTCGAAAGACGTGAGAAGAGGGGGGGGGGGGGTAGCTCAATTCTGCCTATAGAATGCACGGGCCAACGGTGTAGGTTTAAGGGGCCGAGAATAGCGAGGACGGAACTCCCGTGGTGCGGGGTCGAAGTACGTGGCACGTTCTACGTAGCCGTCCAGCTATACCCCTTTCAGCTAAACAACCAAGCCCTCTTCCTCCCATACCCCTCCGCGGGTCATCGCCGTAGAAGCTCTGTGCCCTCCAAAGTCGCTGCTGCCACTGGCGTGCGGACAAAGCGAGACAAAAGGATAGGTGGGTCCGAGCTTCTTAAGTAGAGCAAATATCGAACGCCCCCCTTCAGCCTCCGGCATTCTTTCGACCACCCTTTTAGCAGAGATCGTGCAGGCAGTTCGTACTTCTCTCCCCCGATCTCGAAGTCCTAGCTTGTCCTCCTTTGCACACAAAGACGTACATACACAAGCGGGGCGTGACGCATCGGCCCAACAACATGGACGTCACGTGCCATAAGACATATAAGTTTTTGTGGGTCCCCAGGGCATGGCTTCCGAGACTCCTTCCGCAGCGTTCGGGAAACTCAGCTGTCAAAAAAACTTAACAGTACTCTGTCTGGACGATGGCCCGAGAAAATTCACGCACGCACATGCACACACGGGGCAAGCAGAGTGGTCAAAGCTTGGCTTGGCTGCGTGGGGAAGCTATCAAAGAAGTTATCAAAGGCCGGCGTCAAGAAGAGGCTACACTATAGTGCGGATAATCGGATAATATCCGCCCCCACCGGAGAATGCATGCGGTCACACTTGTGGCCAACCGTGACTGCGACGTTTCTCGCTCGCTATATGGGGTCTCGCCCCAACCTAACCCCCGTGTCATTTCATATTGCTTGAGTGAGACGTCAATCATACACACAGGTGGCCAGATGCATTCGTACACACGGCATGTTGCTCCGTATGTGAGTGCAAGAATGCTTTATCGCTCTCGCTACGCTGAAAGCGTGAACATCCGCAACTTCTTTTTTTTTCTTGCTTTCTCTCTCTCTCTCTCTGCATTTTCCACACACGAGGTTCTTGTGCGACGGCAAATATTTGTACGGCATCTTAGCCTTCTTTGAAATCTTCCATTCCACCCTGACATCTCGCGACGGACCCGAAGAACTACGACAATTGTCGTGATGTGACGACGACGGTCGACACAAGCTGAAACTAAGACAGCCGAGCGTTTGGGCACCGAGTACAAACTATTTTACCCTAAAACATAATGGCGCCGCCATTTTGGGACTATATTAGGCCAACGTTTTCTTTTTCCTTATGGCGTCACCCGTTCATCTCCCGTTATCGTTTGTAACCACCGCTCATTGAGTCTCCAATCCGGCCACAGATGGCGCTCCTTGTACCGTTTAGGGTACAGGAAAAAGCCTCGGCAGCAAAAGGAAAGAGGAATGCGGCAATAATGAAGCACAGAGCGTTGTGGGGATACAATAGGTATGAGGTGCTTCGAGGTCTGTGGAAGGGTGTAATGGTTCCAGGGCTTACTTTTGGGAACTCAGTGGTGTGCATGAGGGCAGAGGTGCAATCGGGAATGGATGTAAATCAAAGGACTGTGGGACGCCTCGCGTTGGGTGCTCACGGGAAGACGACAAACGAGGCTGTGAAGGGCGATATGGGGTGGGCAGGTTTTGAGGCGAGGGAAGCGCAGAGCAAAATAAGGTTCGAAGAAAGGCTAACAAATATGAAGGAGAGTAGATGGGCAGAGAAGGTGTTCCGTTATTTGTATAGGAAGAGCGTGGACACACAGTGGAGAAAAAGAACTAGAAGACTCACTAGTAAATATACGGCTGGTATTGTAAGCCATATGTCAACAAAGAGCGTTAAGGGAAAAGTCAGGGAGGCGGAGAGGATTTACTGGATGGCAGCTATGGAGAAAAAACCGGCTTTGAGTAACTACCGAAAGGGCAAAAATGAAATAAGGAGGGAGGCATTTTACGATAATTCAAGGGGAAGCGCTTTACTGTTTGAAGCGAGATCGGGTTGCCTTAGAACGCGTAGTTATAAAGCAAGATTCAGTAAAGAAGAAGAACAATGCACATGCTGCGGGAAAGATAAAGAAACGGCGGAGCATGTTCTGATTGAATGTGGAGATATCCACCCAGGTGTACGTTTGGGCACGAGCCTACAGGAAGCCTTGGGTTTTAGGGACAACAATGGAAAGCTGAACACACCCGCGATTGAAATAAGTAAGAGACGGTTAGAGTATTGGTGGCAGAAAATTAGAGAGAAAGGACAAAAATAAATATTGGAAATATAAAATATGGACAGTGTGCCGTAAATGGCAGAGAACTTAAGCTGAAAATTTACCTTTTTTTTCCATTAAGATAGAATTTATCGAAGTAGAGGCATTAGGCCAACATCAAAAGAGAAAAAAAGGTTTTTTTTTTTTGTCGAGCCTGGTGGCATACTTGTCACCACCCCGTTATAAAGGGGACGCTCATAGCATCCATCCATCCATCCATCCATCCAACTAGAGTTACTGTATGTTCTACCTTTGTATGTACTTACATGCTACCTTTTGCATGTATATGCTACTTTTTCATATACAAAAGGTAGCATATACATTAACTCTAGTATATAGTACAAAGAGCGCCATTTATATACAGTAACTCAATGTATAATGAATGTATATACGCTGAAAAATGCAAAATCGTCCCACACTTGAGGGCGTTTTGTAGCAAAAGATAATAATAAAAGGAGAGTTTTAGGGGCGAAGCCCTAAAGGCGTCACCCGATCGTCCTCTGTAGTAACCACCTCTGTGTCACAGGGGGCTTTTGTTCTTGCAATGTCCGCTGTATGGCGGTACTTGTATATAATTAATGTATGATGAAAAGATGCGAGATGGTGGTACTTTGAGTGTTCACTAGACAGACGGACATACAGACACACAGACAGACAGCACACGGACGGACAGATCGACCCGCGGTTGGTCGAACGGATGCACGAACGGACGCACGGACGCTCCGCTCTACTCATCATCATTTAGTCCGTGGATATGCTGTGGTTTTTTTTTTTCAAGATCGCGACGTGAATCAATAAGGCCATGGAATGGGGAGGGGGGAGGGGGGAGGGCGAAGTGTCACCCCTTTTCCTGAATTCGAAAGAAAACAATCGCCTTTTGGATGCAGTAACAAACATGATGCGATGACGTGCTTTCCATGAGGACCTGCGTTTGGTCTCAGGCTTTCCTGGGGTAAAAATGGGAAGTAAACAGCAGTTGGCATGCAACATCCCGCCTGTGCGTACTAACTCTATGTACGGCAGACATTCTGCCACTTTTACGGCTATAAAACTCTGGAACACAATGACACTTAGCGCTAAATAATCACCGTGAGGCGCGTTCAAAAAACAACGTATTCAGCTTACTTCGCTCTCATATTTCTTACTAGTTTTATATGCGCATTTTATTTCATTTTCAATTACTACCGTACGCGCTTTTTTTACATTTATTTACTAGTGCGTTTGCGTTATCTCAGCAGCTAGAAATAATTAACGCTGTCTGTTGCCATATCTACCACCATTTTTATTGTAGGTTTCCAATTATTTCTGCAACTATAACTAATTACTTGATGCTGATTCGTTGACAATTTTTGTAAGGTTACGAACATGTAATTTTTAACAAGAGGTTGCCTTTCAGCTGTGTGCTATGGGACCTTCTTCTGTATATTCTACCTCCATGCGTTTATATAATTGCTACTTATAAAGACATCATTAAATTTGTGCTTGATCTTGAAATAATTTGGATTTGATATAGATTTTTTTTATTTTGATTTGATAACATCAGTGGTATTCGGCCTCCATTACCATCAGAACCCTGGATGTCCACAACTTCACGCAGTCAATAATGCTGGAACAGGTCGGGCAGAGCGAAGGTGTATAGGGCTGATTTGGCGCCCGCCTGATGTGACTGCCCGTTCCCCCCCCCCCCCCGCCTCCCTGCTTCCCTCGTGTGCATTTGTGCGATATCTGTGGCAGCGTTACCACGGGATAAAGAAGCCGAAGGGAAAGGCTACAAACGTCCCAAGCATGCGAAATGCTCACTGAATAAATGCGAGAAAGAAAGGGGGAGGGGTGCATTCTCCCCACATACAAAGCAACGCACCAATACACTGCTTCGCATCAATGTATCTATGCTGAGAATACAGCTTGGTTTAAGCTGGATCAACATACTATGTATATCACCATCATCACAAACCTGACTGCATGCATGCACGGCAAGGCAAAGACATGTCCCATGTTCTGCCAGTCAACCCAATCCTGTGCTAGATAGTTTACTTATATAGTGTCGCTTTCTTATTTATTGCTATCATTCTGAAACAGGGCAAAGCCGAAGGTTCGATATTGGAATAAATACTACCAAGCCATCGCATGAAGGTTTTGACGAGTTGATGCTCCCAGTCACACAATGCACTCCAAAACACACACAAGTGCTCCCCGAAAGCAGCAAACTGTATACACTTAGACGCAGGTGTCCGCCTATATAAAAACGAGAGTATACCGCAACGTACTCTCGGTTTTACCGCAGCTCACTCTAGGCCCTTGATAGCGTTTGTGCCCTTACAACATAGAAGTAGACAGCCATTGAACATGGTTAAACTGGCGAGTCCGGTATATACAGAAAGAACACGTGCATTCGCTGCACACCGAAGCATGTCCGCACAGAGAAACGCGTGAAGTTCGAGCGCCAGTCGTGCACATGCCGGCACGCCTCCTATATCCCGCTGAGGTCGGCAAATAGGCAAGACAAAAGCGAGACGCCTAAGGAGACACACCCCGTCGTCTCCCTCGTAGGTCCGGTGTTCATGACTGAATGAAGGCTCACACGGAAGCGGATCGAAACGCGTTGCACCGTTAGACTGTACGCATTTCTTCTTCGTCTGTAACAACATCAATGAGTGAAGCGAGAGAGGGCCCACAACGGTGGTCAGTGCGTGGGGGGCACATACACAGCGCGAAACAATTGACGAAGAGAAACGAGCCACAGACTGAAATTGACTTTTGCGAGCCAGAGAAACAGCGTGCTTACTAATAGAAATAAACGCAGAGGGAAAGGAAAGGCGAAGTCAACTACCGAATGGAGGTCCGACGTCAAACGAAACTGAAGTCATTTCAACGCACACCTGAGTAAGTGAGTGAGTGAGTGAGTGAGTGTAGGTGAACAAACAAGCCACCTGGAAGCCAAAGAAAAACAGTAACAATGAAAACCATTATTCTTGCTGCAATAGAGCGAGCTGAGCGCAACAGTTGAAATTTTCATATATGGTAGGCTAGCCGGCCTTTCCTCCTTCTCGTCATTAAACATCCTCCTTATAAATCTATGTATACTACCACCATGTAAAAGAGCCATTGCAACACATCTGCAATTTTTCGTGTGTGTGTGTGTGTGTGTGTGTGTGTGTGTGTGTGTGTGTGGTGTGTGTGTGTGTGTGTGTGTGTGTGTGTGTGTGCGTGTGCGTGCGTGCGTGCGTGCGTGCGTGGGGGTTCAAAGAGACACATAATGGACCAATATCTTGAACTCCTCCTTTATACAGTTCCTTTTACTGAATGATCAATAACAAACAAGCTTTGGAGGAAGGAGAAATAAATTAAGGAACCTTAAGCTTCAGGCATATTACATCTATTAGCTCTGTTTTACATATATTATGTCTCCAGTATACTTCTCCTAAGTCTGGTAACATTGAAGTTTAAAGTTTGAAGTTTATTTTTACTACATAATTACACATTTACATTGATTTTTTGTAGTCAGCACAAAGATATATTATGTGGTATGGAATGCGAGAAAAAAGCTGCAATACAAACGCACCTTGACTAGCCCCCACATCCTCACAATTAAGGCAGAAAAAGTGACAAAATTCGTGAGGTCAACTAAAACAGTAAACAGACAACAAATACATAGTTGAAAGTGGCACACTGATATTAAACATTTCATACATGTAGGCAAGACTGCACTCTTTAAAGAAATACAAGAGTGGAAATAAGCTAAATACAAAAAAAATTTGTTTTCAAATAAAAAGTATATAACATAAAAAATCAAATCAAACTTTATTTCTTCCCCAAATTTGTGTGTTGTGAAAACATGAGGGCTCGAGCAAAAGTGGAACTATTCACTTGAGAATACTCGAGCCCTCGTTTTACAGGGCATACAGCGAGAGTGACACAATATATACACATACAGTTTTAAGGAACCTAACACTTATACTAATGCCACAGGACAATACCATCGTTACAAGAAATACAATATATTACAATATTTATACAATGATAAATATTTCCGAGATCATGACAACATATTGAACTTTCCTTTACACAATTTTAGGCAATTAAGAAAGACAGAAAAACAGTAAAATTTGGAAGTGTA
>WOVY01013108.1:0-154854 GCA_013436015.1 Rhipicephalus annulatus | reverse complement strand
CATCATTTCACGAGTTTGATCAAAGTGCAAGAGGAATCTAAAAAGAATGAAAAACTTTATCAATCAATAAAATTACAAAATGCGTGCTTTTGTCGATCAGAGCTTCAGCACTTTGAGGAGATCAGCAAGATGCCCATTCAAATTTCTGCGACGCTGTGCATCCGGCACCAGGCTTCCGTGCGCCTGGAGGTGCTCTTCATAGGCATCTGCATACAATAAATAATAAAGGCATGTTATGTCACATGCACATGTAAGCAACACAGTTCACATTCAGATAAAATAATACACAAAGTGATGCTGAAAAATAAACGCATGCATTGCCCCTTTTTGTGAGTGAATACAAGAGGAAAGTGCATAAGTACCTCTGCGTGCAAGAAAAGGTAAAAGCTTACCTATCGCATAGAAAATAACTAGATGGTCCCAACTATTTTGAATGGTGTGTACATGTTATCAAATATCATTACAAAACAAAGAAATGTTTACCAGATACTAACTAAAAATTTAAGAATTGCAAGTGAAAGCAATAAATGTAACGATTAGTGCTGTGCATACGTACAATTACTGCCATTAAAATTTACAGTTTCTCTACAGTTATGGCATCTTGCACAGTTGGGCATTTTGCACGAAGGCTCGGCGAACAGCAGTAGAAGGCTGCCTTGCACAGCTAAAAGCCCTCACTTCAGCAGGCTATCCCTAGCTGTTAGAGTTGCTTCATCCTGTCACAGCCCCTTTCCTTTAAGATGGGATAAAGTTGTTTCTCTCTCTTGTAAACACTATGACTTATGCAGCATGCAGCTTATGCAGCATGCAGATGCTAATGAAGCTGCATGGCACCAAGAAGGAAGAGAACAATTAGCAAGTTTTAGAATTATACACAACATTCCCAAAAATATTTAACTCTTCGAAAAATGAAATGTAGTTATTATCATCAACAATATTTTTCTAGCGTATTCAGAATATGAGAAAACGTCATTACACTGCACACAGCTACATCTGCAGTTTCAATAAAAGCATGATTAAGGCATCACATAGAGACAAATATTGAGCATATAATCAAGACCAGTGGCTGTTGTATCCTGTATATAGTACCTGTAGTTCGGTTTCTGTGTTTGAGTTGGCAACACTGAGTCCTTGTGAATGTATATATTTGTGGAACGTTTAATAAAAAGAGGGGCATGCACCCGCTACCCGTGAGTGTGAGGCACGTCACTCGTTCACTACAATGGCGACGAGTGTTTAAACCCTGTCAGAGATAGTTCCCGGGGGATAACCAGCCACGCCCCTAGATGGCTTTCGCTTGCATCACCCCCAGGGGAGTGAAACTTCCTATACTTTCCATGGAACGCGATATTCGCTCGCAGCGCCGGACGAACGCCTGGTGTTTGGGGGCGGTACGAAAACATGGCGGCGCATTGCAGACATGCACTGGGGGACGCCATCTTGATGAGGACTGAGGATCCGAATGGCAAGGGGGGGGGCTTTAGTGCCAAATTCAACTGGGATGCACCAGCAAGCCAAATTGAGCGAGTGGAAGGTATTCAGATGGTGAGCACGCGACCTTCTTCCTGTTGCGCAACCCGCCAAATGATGAAAACGGCCATCATTGCGTTCTGATTGATGGTCTGCCCATCCCCCTATTTGTGCACTACTTATTCTAAGTAAGACGTTGTTTTTGTTTACGTGTACACATAAATTAGACAAGAATAAAGAGCAGAGTTTGTTTGATTGTTTTATTGCCTAAACGTATGGTTTATGCAATACAAATACAACTTGAATGTTTTTTGTTTTTGGTCGCATACAAAAGTGGACCGCACATGCCAGCATGCTAATAACCTAGTATCAATCCAGTGCACATTGCCGAACATACGTATATACAAAGACAAAAGAAAAACAGTAGTAACTATACAGAAGTTCACAGCACGTATCCCGATATAAAATCATCCCATGAGTGGGACAAGATAATACGGCACACCGCACACTTAGGATGCAAGAGGAAATGATACAAAACCATAAGGTACCGGAGTTAGACAGTGCTACATTTTCTATTCAGCACAGGTTTCTTTATAGAAGCTTAAGCAAAAATTTACAAAATACTGAAGCCACTATACAGTGCTCTGATAAAATAACACGAAGGGTTTATGCTTTTTTCAGCGTAACATACATATATTACTTAATGAAAAAAAAACAAAAACAAAATACAAGCAGATAAATAGTACACACATGTATGTCCGCTTCAGAGGCAGAAAATGGTGACCTCAGCTATAGAAGTAGCGGTGACTCAAAAATATGGAAGTAGCACCTACTTTTGCGCATATGTGTGTCTTTTTGTCGTCCATGTTTTCTGAGCGCTCAGTTTTTCAAGACCTCAAATATGCAAACAGAATCCTAAAAGTTACAAAAACTTCCATATTTTTTCGTGCTGCATCAGATTTTCTGGTGCGTTGTTTAGCCAAGGAGATGTTCACGAAGCGAATATGCCACAACAGGCGAATCCTTGCAAAGAGGTGCACAAAGGCTTTCTTGCATTCTTCAGAGCAGAATTTTTGCCTTCCCATACAACTGTGCAAAATGCCTGCCAAAACTCCGCTCACATTAGGCAGGTGCGCCACAACACCAATGTATTCTAAAAAGCAAGCTTCCATGACCTTAATATCCTGAAAGCAATCGTCAGAAGGCATTGTTACATTGCCAAATAAATCTGAGGAGATGTTGCTTGCCTTAAACATAGCAAAATACTGGTGTGATGCACAAAGCTGGCGGTCGGCATTCTTCAAAAGGGTGTTGCACACACAGTGTGGAGGCATGTGCAACAAAAACTGCCGTACGAGATATCCCCCAACATAGTAGAGAACGTTATCCTATACTATATCTTAGCTAACGGGCTGTTCCTAATCAGGAAGCATATCGACGGTTGTTGCTGCATCACAAGTAGTGGGAAGCGAATGAGGCGGCTCTGACATTTGTGCCAACCAAGTGCTGCGATCCTGTTCACAGTTTTCTTCTGAAAAAAGGCAACCAGTTTGCCAACCGAAATGTGTTCAGACCTGATGTGAACTGGAGCACATTTGGGTCGTCATTGCAGCCATGCTTTAACCTTAGAAGCCCGAAAAGGTTCTCCAGGGGGTCCTGCTGTAGCCAGCGAGTCAAGAGAACACGAAAATCAAAATCTTGGAAGAGGTCGTCCCAGAGGAGAAGGATAGCCTTTAAGGTGACCTTCCATGCCTCAACTGTGTGTAATTGCCGAGGCCCGTCAAATTTCCACCTTTCAACCCGCGACAGGCACTCTCGCAAAAAGGCTAGGTGTTCGGACCCTTCCCAAATTGCGTAACGTAACTTGTCACTGGCTTTTTTTACAGAAGAGCTATTCAGACAGTCGAATAACTTATCTATCTCCTCGAGAAAATCAGCTGTTGGTTTGGCGGATGCCGGCCACACGCCAAGAGCAATGAATACATCAATGGCCACTGAGACCGATTCACTCATCACCTGGCTGGCATATTTAACTTTCATGTTATCGAAAGGCTTCCGGTAAATGTGGTTGTCCGTTAGTTTCTTCGCCAATTTGAGTTTGAGAGGAAGCGAGCTTTCGTATAGTTGCGTAATGAAAGACCAATCCACAATTTCTTGCCTGATATGGAGCTTGTGAGGTGCCCGGAGATTATTCTTGTGCATTTAAGTAAGTGTTGTGTGTCATATAGCAAATAAATCTTGCGGCCTTCAAGCACAAAAAACGGCTCTTCAGACGTCACACCTAGCTTACTTGCCAAAGTGATGTTGCTTCCCCCCTGGTCGCAGATGAGCGCCTTCACAAACAACCGGGCTCCCTACAGCAGCTTGATTAATGTTATGATCAGATGATGAAGAGTATCTGCTGGCGTTTTCGTCCTTGATACTGTGTAAGCAACAGGCTGAATCCACGTTTTTGAAATGCCTGCCACAAGTATCAGGAGCGCTGAATTTGCCACGGCTGGTGTTCTTTGCCTACCGTCATCGGAGAATCCCATCACAATGTCATGCTTTGCATCATACTGCAGATGTTCCTTCAAGGACATTTCGTTAAATAATAATGTGCACGCACGATCTGTTAAATGCCAATTTCTGGTAGCTTCTTCGAGGGCTTCAATAGCGGTTGGAATAACTCCGGGAGTCATCGGAATATTTGATAACCACTGCTTTAGCGACCTCACAGTTGGCATGTCAAGCAGTCTTGACAGATGTCTGTACGCTTTCGGACCATGAAAGTATAAGTTTAAAGCGAACTGGCAGTGCTCGGGCGACCACCTCCGTCCTCTACGTTTCACGCCATTAACTTTAACTTGAGTCTTAAGCAATCTAAAGAATGTCTTGCGGACGTAGGGCCTGATAGCATTCAACGCCTCGGACTGAAAAAGCTTTTTAACCTTTCTCTTGCCAATTCTTGACAGTGCCTTCCGAAGCCTTGAATTTATCTTCTCCAGGTTTTTCATTTTTCTTGCTGTCCGGGGCGAGCACCTAGAAGGCTTGTGTTGTCGACCCGCTGGATTGGAACCTGAAAGATTTAGAAAAAAAGCTCATTGATACTGTGTTTTTGTGAAAGCTGACTATGATCTTTAAACCTAGTAAAAGTTCTAGCGGCTTTTAGAATTGAAGTCATTACTTCCATGAGTAATCAGTTGGTCATATTCAGTTCTCGATCCTTCACTTATTCAAACTTGGGACATTGGGAACAGGCATCTGATAAGCACACTGCTGGGCATTGAACCTACTAATGGCATGTATAAGCATCATGGGCAACATTAAGCGTAAACTAATTTTTCCTAATCATTAGCATACTCCTTGTTAACAAACATTATTGGTTATACGTTTAAAATGGTATGTTTAGGAAAAAACAACGAATGCATAGTCTTCTTTAAAAACCACTAATCCCTCTTATAATAAAATAATAATAATAATAATATCTGTGGTTTAACGTTCCAGAACCACGATATGATTATAAGGGACGCCGTAGTGGAGGGCTCCGGAAATTTCGACCACCTGGGGTTCTTTAACGTGCACCTAAATCTAAGCACACGGGCCTCAAACATTTTTGCCTCCATCGAAAGTGCAGCCGCTGTGGCCGGGATTCGATGCCGCGACCTGCGGGTCAGCAGTCGAGCGCCATAACTACTAGACCACCGCGGCGGGGCACTAATTCCTCTTAGGAGGCAACAAACAAGCAAGAAAGGGATCGGACAAGCACTCGTCTCGTCCTGCCTTTCGGTATACATATCTCTGGTTCTCGTCCCCTAGCAATGAACTAGCTCGCCCAGCTGACACCCTAGTGCACTTTGGGATCTGTTAAATGGTAAGTGACATTAAAACGATAGCTGCAGGGCAATAATTTATCTGGAATAGTTCTAAAGAGCTTAGAGAGCAATACAATTTGCGTACATAAGGGCTCAGTCTGTTGAACTTCTTTATCGGCGTTGTGAGCGGGCATTGCAGTGGTATTCGCGGGCCGAGGAGAGCCTGTGAAGAGAAATCGGCGGAGCACAGATTTCAGCGTGACATACATACAGCTGGTATTAGGCGTCACATTAAAGATTTGCAATTACAATCGCTCAGGGCGTTTTCTAACCATTATTTGGTCTCCTCGCGTATTATGTCTCAGTACGAGTAATAAAAAGTGTAAACACACAAAAAGAGAACGCTACGTGTCACTCACTAAATATATGGGTGTCCCAACTATCCTAAACCAATATTTTAAAAATCTTAATGCGATGTGCCTAGAACAGGTTAACATCGTGGTGCCCGTGATGACCTAGCGCGTAACCGAATTTTTGCCAATTACACTTATTTGGCCCATTGAAAATACAAGTAATTTTGTAATAGTAAAGCTAATAAAAATAAAGTACCTTTTGGATTCTTAATTTTAAATGCGACTTTGAACTAGGGTGTCGTAGAATATATATACATTTCTAAAAGGCCAGTTCTGTTGCTTCCACTGTCAGAGCTATCGCGCAATTGTTTTAACAGCGACACCAAGTTGGCCGCTACTCACTCGCCATCTGCGAAATAGCTGATGACGTGCCACATGGAGTACTCTCTCAAGGTCTGAGGTCATTTTCGCCTTTTCCTGTAAAACGCTACGCCACGGGTAAAATAGCATAGACAACTGAATCAGAATCGGGGAGGTTACATATAGAGCGTTCTGAGTGAGACGTTTGCTCTAAATTTAACGATTGTGAAGCTGGCAAATTTTTTACTTAGCTAGTTATATCTACCAGCAAAATCATGCCGGCGAATCCATGGATGCTGTGTACACCATGCGTTGGTATTGTTGGTGTAATCTACGCGAGAATCTTAAAAAATACTGAGTCATGATAACTCAGACAGGTACACATATTGAGTATTAAGACATTTCTGTAAATACATGTAGAGGCATGAAAGTTTGTGCTGTTGTATGATCACTTTACAGTAAGTATTCCCACCTGGACTTTCAACGTGTGTCTGCCCATCGCGAAAGATGGAAACTGTTGGCACAGCACATCTTAGCAGCCTTGTCTGTCCAGGGTGTGCGTAGTCTCTGCTGGTGAAACGGGCAGAGCACAGGCGGTAGCTGCTGTAGATCTGACGAGGTGGTAAATGAGCCAGGTCCTGCCGTCTCACATACTGAAGCCCAGCGCGAGATCTGGAAAATCAATGTGTGCGTGTGTAGTATTTGGGTTAGAATGGATTTATTTCTGTTTTCGGGCGTAGATGGATAGCTTTGAGTGAAAACTGGCATCTTTATTTGAAGTAAGCGTTATTTTATACAGTTCTCATCTTCCTTTCTTAATTGAATTTCTGTAACCAAGACGACTTGTGATAGCAATCCTGAAAGCAAACTTTAAAATAAAGTCTGTATTTATAATTAAGAGACGCGGATACATGCTTCTACTTGCGCGAGAGTAATGTTTGGTGGCAACAACCCCAGCTTTCCTCCTAATTCAAAATATATTTTTGCAGACAATAGCAATCATCCCACACCAAAATCTCTAAACAACTATTCGTACATATTGTCACGGGGTCGTGACGTGGCTGAAGACAGGAGACTTCGTATTGGAATTGAACTGTTTATTTGGGCGAACCTGTGCCCGGTAAACTGAAAGTCCAATTACAGCAGCAGTCTCGCACAGATAGCAGTCTCGGACTGATAGCGGCGAACGGAGCGTCGGCCTTCGATCAACAACTGACAAGCGGCGAAGCGCGTCGGCATTTATACTCTTGCCGTCGAATGTTCTAGCGTTATCGCTGGCGGTGGCGTAGCTTCCAGAACAATCTGTACCGTTCGCACAGTGGGCGTGATCTTATCGAAATGATCTACTACAGTCCGGAACCTTCTAGAAAACTGCAGGCGCGGTTTGCGCTGAGAATCGTGTGGTGTTTTGGGACGATAACAAAAACTTGGGAAATGGAACGTGGCATTGCCCCCCTCTGAAAAAAAGGCATCGTCCCGATGCTTTAACTAAAGATGAAAGTACAATAATAATGCAAGAAAGTACAATGAATAAATTCCGATACAACAATAATACAAAAAGAACACTGGTTCAGTTTGTTAACGCGCATGAAACGGCTTAAGGCGCGCGACATGGACGACTTCAGGTCGCGATCGGCGTCGTTGAGAGTTCGTGATGCCGTCGGGGACAACCTCGTAATCAAGTGGGCCGAGACGTCGAACCACCCTGTATGGTCCGAAATACCGTCGCAGAAGCTTTTCACTTAGTCCACGTCGGCGTATCGGCGTCCACACCCAAACACGTTCACCGGGCTGGTATTCCACGAAGCGTCGTCGAAGGTTGTAACGGTGGCTGTTGGTCGTCTGTTGATTCTTGATACGGAGACGCGCAAGTTGTCGGGCTTCTTCGGCGCGTTGAAGGTACTCACTCACATCGAGGTTTTCTTCGTCGGTGACGTTGGGTAACATGGCATCGAGCGTCGTTGCCGGGCTCCTTCCGTAGACCAATTTGTATGGAGATATCTGCGTCGTCTCCTGCACCGCCGTGTTGTATGCGAAGGTCACATACGGAAGAATGGCGTCCCACGTCTTGTGTTCGACATCGACGTACATTGACAGCATGTCGGCGATCGTCTTGTTAAGCCGCTCGGTGAGGCCGTTGGTCTGTGGGTGGTATGCTGTCGTCCGGCGGTGGTTTGTTTGGCTGTATGCCAAGATCGCTTGAGTTAAGTCGGCAGTGAATGCCGTTCCTCTGTCGGTGATAAGGACCTCCGGGGCGCCATGACGTAGGATGATATTTTCGACGAAGAATTTAGCTACCTCGGATGCACTGCCTTTTGGCAGGGCTTTTGTCTCGGCGTAGCGGGTGAGGTAGTCGGTAGCTACCACGATCCACTTGTTTCCGAAAGCCGACGTAGGGAACGGCCCCAGTAGGTCCATACCAATCTGCTGGAAAGGTCGGCAAGGTGGATCAATTGGCTGCAGAAGTCCCGCTGGCCTTGTCGGCGGTGTCTTGCGTCGCTGACAGTCCCGGCATGTTCGCACATAACGAGTGACGTCGGTGGTAAGACGTGGCCAGTAGTACCTTTCTTGTATCCTCGCGAGCGTGCGAGAAACACCGAGGTGTCCTGCCGTCGGATCGTCGTGAAGGGCCTGCAGGAGTTCTGTTCGCAGAGCTGAAGGCACCACAAGAAGGTACTTAGCTCGAAGCGGTGAAAAGTTTTTCTTTTGTAGAAGACCGTTTCGTAGCAAGAACGACGCAAGTGCACGCTTGAATACCTTCGGGACTTCGGCGGTCCTGCCTTCGAGGTATTCTATTAGGGCCTTAAGTTCCGGGTCGGCCCTCTGTCGTTCAGCGAAGTCGTCGGTAGTTATCGTTCCTAAGAAGTAGTCGTCATCCGGGTCGTCGGGTAGCGGTTGGTCGACAGGCGCACGAGAGAGACAGTCGGCGTCGGAGTGTTTTTTGCCGGACTTGTAAATGACAGTAATGTCATATTCTTGAAGTCTCAGGCTCCATCGTGCGAGGCGACCTGAGGGGTCCTTCAAGGTGGCTAGCCAACACAATGCGTGGTGGTCGCTCACAACTTTGAAGGGCCTGCCGTAGAGGTAGGGGCGAAATTTCGACGTAGCCCAGATGATGGCGAGGCACTCCTTTTCTGTTGTGGAATAATTTGCTTCTGCTTTGGATAGCGATCGGCTGGCGTAACTAATAACCTTTTCAAATCCGTCAGCCCGCTGCACAAGAACGGCGCCAAGACCTACGCTGCTTGCGTCAGTATGTATTTCTGTCTCGGCGAATTCGTCGAAATGGGCAAGTAACGGAGGCGTCTGGAGGCGATGTTTAAGCTCCTGGAAAGCGTGTTCCTGCGGCGTTTCCCACTCAAACTCCACGTCGGCCTTGGTAAGGTTAGTGAGAGGATCGGCGATGCGGGCGAAGTTTTTCACGAACCGCCTATAATAGGCACACAGGCCCAGAAATCGGCGCACGGCTTTCTTGTCAGTGGGCGGCGGGAAGTCGGCGATGGCGGCTGTTTTCCGTGGATCGGGACGAACTCCAGACTTGCTGATAACGTGCCCCAGAAACAAGAGCTCCTCATACGCAAATCTGCACTTTTCTGGCTTCAGTGTGAGTCCAGAAGCCTTGATGGCTTGAAGTACAGCTTCAAGGCGCCGAAGATGCTCGTCGAAACTCGAGGAAAACACGACGACGTCGTCCAAGTACACAAGGCAAGTCTGCCACTTCAATCCTGCCAGTACTGTATCCATAACGCGTTGAAACGTTGCAGGCGCTGAGCAAAGGCCGAAGGGCATCACCTTAAACTCGAAGAGGCCGTCCGGTGTTATAAACGCCGTCTTCTCTCGGTCTCTTTCGTCGACTTCGATTTGCCAATAGCCAGTCTTGAGGTCCATTGACGAAAAGTACTTGGCGTTATGGAGCCGATCAAGTGCGTCGTCTATTCGTGGGAGGGGATACACGTCCTTTCTTGTGATTTTGTTCAGGCGGCGATAATCGACGCAGAAACGTAGGGTCCCATCCTTTTTCTTCACTAACACCACGGGGGATGCCCATGGACTCTTGGACGGCTGGATAATGTCATCCCGCAGCATTTCATCAACTTGTCTCTTCATGGCCTCACGTTCTCGCGTCGAAACCCTGTACGGACTCTGACGGAGTGGTCTGGCATTTTCTTCGGTTATGATGCGATGTTTCGTGATTGGGGTCTGCCGAATTTTCGATGACGACGAAAAGCAATCTTCGTATTGCAGGAGCAGGGCCTTGAGCTGGTCTTGCTTATCATTGGGAAGTCTGGGATTGACGTCGAAAGCTATGGGAGGGGCTTGGTTCAACTGAGCAGGTTCCGCAGAATCGGCGAGGGCGAAAGCACTGGTGGCTTCGACAATTTCTTCGATAAATGCGACCGTTGTTCCTTTGTTCACATGTTTATACTCATTGCTGAAATTCGTGAGCAAAACCGTTGCTTTGCCTCCCCGCAGCTCTGCAATTCCTCTTGCGACGCAAATATTTCGGGTGACCAACAGATGCTGACTGCCTTCAACGACGCCTTCCAAGTCAGGTGATTTAGGAGCGCCGACTGAAATAATGACGCTTGAGCGAGGCGGAATGGTGACTTGTTCTTCCAGCACATTCAAGGCATGGTGTCCTGACGGCGTGCGCGGTGGTAGTGCTTCTTCTGTGGATAACGTTATCGACTTTGTTTTTAGGTTGATGACAGCACCATGGAGGCATAAGAAGTCCATGCCAAGGATGACATCTCTCGAGCAACGCTGTAGGACTACGAAGTCGATTGATTGATTTGTGGGGTTTAACGTCCCAAAACCACTTCTGATTATGAGAGACGCCGTAGTGGAGGGCTCCGGAAATTTTGACCACCTGGGGTTCTTTAACGTGCACCCAAATCTGAGTACACGGGCCTACAACATTTCCGCCTCCATCGGAAATGCAGCCGCCGCAGCCGGGAATCGAACCCGCGACCTGCGGGTCAGCAGCCGAGTACCTTAGCCACTAGACCACCGCGGCGGGGCAGGACTACGAAGTCTGTAGGATAAATACGGCCGTTAATGGTGACTCTCGCTGTGCAGATTCCTGCAGGCGTTACGAGATGACCTCCGGCTGTGCGGATTTCAGGGCCTTTCCAAGCTGTCCTAACTTTCTTTAACTTCGCGGCGAACGACCCACTGATGACAGAATAGTCGGCTCCAGTATCGACGAGAGCGGTCACACTGTGGCCGTCGATAAGAACGTCGAGGTCGCTAGTTCGCCGTCTCGCATTACAGTTAGGGCGTGGCGTCGGGTCACGGCTGCATCGGCTGGTTCTGCTGCTTCCATGTTGCGTCGTCAGGCCACCTTCGGTAAGTGAGCTTTCGCCGTCAGGGCTTTGCCTGGTTGGCGTTGTGTTCGGAAAGCTCCGTCGCGGCGTCGTCGTCGTCGGAGGATCTTCGGTAGTTCGTCGCACAGCAACCGCACCTCCACCGGTTGCTGCCCTTAGTTTCCCGGATACGGGCTAGGAGACCGGCCCCGCGTTGGGCCAGAGTACTGCCGGTGGTGCGGTGACGTGCGGCGGCTGGGCGACGGGGAACGCGAAGGGCTTCGTGGTGTCCACCGAGTTCCTGTCAGGTAGTCGGCGATGTCACGTGGTCGTTCTCCTGGCTGTGGACGCGGTGCATTGACGGCGAAGCCACGCAGTCCCATTTGTCGGTACTGGCAACGGCGGTATGTGTGTCCGGCCTCGCCGCAGTGGTAGCAGAGCGGGCGATGGTCAGGGGTGCGCCAGACGTCAGTCTTCCTCGGTGCACTGCGCTGGGCTGCTGGCGAACGGTATGACGTCGGTGGGGGTGGTGGCGGCGGTGGCGTCTGTCGACGGAAGTGCGACGGGGCGGTGTTTTGGCGTGGACGGGGAGGAGCGTTGTGGCGCAGTGCAGCGGCGTAGCTCATAGCTTCCGGCTCGGGCAGCGGTGCGTGGGGAAGTTGAAGCGATTGCCGAACTTCTTCTCGCACAATGTCGGCGATTGAATCCACTTGAGGCTGCGCCGAAGGCAACAGCTTGCGCAGCTCTTCCCTCACGATCGCTCGGATCGTTTCACGCAGGTCTCCGGAGTTACTGGCTTGAGCAGCAGCGCAGTCTGCAGTCAGGCGACGATTATACTGTCTAGTGCGCATGTCCAGTGTCTTTTCGATCGTGGTCGCTTCGGCTACAAATTCTTGGACGGTTTTCGGCGGGTTTCTCATCAGTCCCGCGAAGAGCTCCTGTTTGATCCCTCGCATAAGGAAACGAACTTTTTTCTCCTCAGGCATGTCTGGGTCAGCGTGACGGAATAGTCGGGTCATTTCTTCTGTGAAAATGGTGACATTTTCATTTGGTAGTTGAACCCGAGTCTCTAATAAGGCAGCGGCCCTCTCTTTGCGAGCGACGCTCGCGAACGTTTGCAGGAATGCGGCGCAGAAAACATCCCACGTTCGGAGCGTGGACTCCCGATTTTCAAGCCAAGTCCTTGCGGTGTCTTCCAAATAGAAGAACACACGACGCAGTTTTTCGTCATGGTCCCAGTGGTTGAGGGCGGCCACACGGTCGTATGTCTCCAGCCAGGACTCCGGGTCTTCGAACGATGACCCATGGAAAATTGGTGGTTCTCTGGGTTGATGCATGACCATCGTGGGCTGGGACGCTGCGGTTGTCATTGTCGCTGCAGTCGCGGTCATGGCCTTCGTCTTCCGCGCCTTGTCTGGTAGAAGCCCGTACTCAGGTGGTAGCCCTTGCTGTCGACGGCTTGTTCGCTGCTCCTGGTTGACGTCGGTGTCTTCTCCGCGACGTGGGCTGGGTTCACGGCTTGACGGGGGCGTCCGGTACATGAACGAAGCAGCACCTCCACCAGATGTCACGGGGTCGTGACGTGGCTGAAGACAGGAGACTTCGTATTGGAATTGAACTGTTTATTTGGGCGAACCTGTGCCCGGTAAACTGAAAGTCCAATTACAGCAGCAGTCTCGCACAGATAGCAGTCTCGGACTGATAGCGGCGAACGGAGCGTCGGCCTTCGATCAACAACTGACAAGCGGCGAAGCGCGTCGGCATTTATACTCTTGCCGTCGAATGTTCTAGCGTTATCGCTGGCGGTGGCGTAGCTTCCAGAACAATCTGTACCGTTCGCACAGTGGGCGTGATCTTATCGAAATGATCTACTACAGTCCGGAACCTTCTAGAAAACTGCAGGCGCGGTTTGCGCTGAGAATCGTGTGGTGTTTTGGGACGATAACAAAAACTTGGGAAATGGAACGTGGCAATATATACCTTCGCGCATTGCGTATTCTTTGGGTATTTCTCGCGCCCTGCTGCAAATCTTTCATAAAAACCTTAATAAAACCGGTAATAAATTAGTAGAACACGTAAGTTTACATTGTCTAATTATTTATGGGTTTTTAGCTGCAATTGCATTCTTGTAAATATATCGTAATTGTACTTAAGGCTGAAACTGAAAACATGAAATTGTAGTATACATTTTAAATTACTTTATAAATTTATTGCTGAATTCCTCTGCAATATGCCGTAGATTTACGTGAGGTCAAAATAAAAACACACAATTGAAATGCAATAATGTAATAACATCCGTCTAAACTCGCAAGTGTAATAATTTATGTACTCAGTACTTAATTAACATAGTACTAACAACACATGCTATGAACGTATATGGACCCTCCCTTATAGCCAATGAATATGGGAATCGCCTTCCTCCAGCTATGGACATAAATAGGCTGATAAAATTCAAGAATAATAATAACGCATGCGACGAGAACAGACTGAACGCAGGCAATCAAAAGGTAATAGAAAGAGTGCGGATAAGCTTACACTGTTCTATTAGTTACTGTATATGCTGCTACAAATACAATTGTGACATGCCTTGCATTGCCTTGGGCCAAAGTGCAACATCGAAATGCAATGTACGATCGAAACGCATTAGATTGAAAACGGAAGTATAAACAATCGTGCGTAGCAAATGTATTCGCTGGAACAATTTCCAGATGCTCTGCCGTGCATGTCATGTATAATTGTAGCCGAAAAGCAGACAATCAGAATGTAATGAATAAATCATGTACGTGTAGCTCAATTAAATTACACAGCTACTGCAGCAACCGCATCCTGATATGCCGTGCAAGCGTAGAAAGACAAAACGAGCAGCATGCAGATTGTACCTTTCGTCCACCGAGATCCGAAACAATTTTATGCCGGTGTGTCGTGAAGAACTCCGACACCACTCAGCGCAGCACGATTTGTGATGACGGCGAAAATCCATGGATGCGTCTGTTGGGCTGAATCTTGCATGGGTTTCGCTAAAACAAACTTTACAGCGGTAAAAGCGGCCTTTGGGACACCGCAGGCTGTAGCATACATGGGCGCGCGAAAAAAAAGGCCCCTTTTTCGCCGTGAGAGATAGGACGACTGCGCAGTTCCCGTTTTCCACTTCGGGTGGCGCTCTTATTTTCGCAATCTCGAACTGCAACCTTTAGGTTCACTTGTGTAGTAAAAACTCCGGAGTTAATGAGTAACCTAGTAATAACTATAAAATAGAACAAGAAAGTTCATTTAGGTAGTACAGCCCCCAAACATTAGGATCACTGCAGTCACGGGACAGAAAAACCGCGAAGTTTCACCCCCCTGTCACCCCACCGGATCCGTTCCTTCCGACACCGGGTCGTCTCGTGCAGCCATGGTTCCGATGGCCCGACATGTTCAAGGTCTATCTGCTGGCGTCTGGTGCTTCAGAGTTCTCCCCAGAGCGACGCAAGGCTGTTCTACTACATTCCTTGGGACCTGAAGGTCAACGTATCTTTGATACTCTGTCTATTTCGCAGGCGACCAAAAATACTGAAGAGGAAGGGACCGGAGCTACGCCCGACGTGTATGAATCCGCGGTAGCGGCACTGGTTAAGCACTTCGATGCCACCAGCAACCTGGTCGTCGAGCGCCACCGATTTTACCGTTAAATTCAGTTCCCAGGCGAGTCTATTCAAGAATACGTGACCACGCTAACAGAGCTGGCCACGATGTGCTCATTTATGTCGCAAGCAGAGTCACTACGTGACCAGTTTGTTGCCGCTGTGTCTTTGCATCGTATTCGGGAACGTCTTCTGTTAGAAGGGTCTTCGCTTTTGTTCAACAAGACAGTTGCTCTCGCGAGTCAAATCGAGCAGGCAGCAGTGGAAATGAAGGAATTTTTCGTCTCTGTGGAACCAGTATCTGCTCAGTCTGGCACAAAAGGCGTTTCATTGTTGCAGTCACCGAATTCACTGCCGCGTGCTCGCGTTTCAAGTCAACGCGATAAGGCAGCTACATCGAGGAACCGCCCCCCATCTCGACAGCGCTCTCCATTGAACTCGCAGCAACACGCGAATTCTTCGTATTGCTTCAGGTGTGGTTCTAAACAGCGTCGCGCTTCTCGGAAACGCTGCCCAGCTAAAGGAAAAAATGCTTCTTTTGTGGCTGTATCAGACGTTTTAAAAACGTTTAAAACCAGAAGCGGTCGAAGCGGTCCACGAGGTTTCAGTACATAGCCCGTTGCAGGATGAAACTGTCGAGGTTCTTGTAGTTCAACAGCCTCTTGCATCCGGAATTCACATTAACATTCAAATCGGGCAGCTCGCTATGAAGCTGTTAGTCGATTATGGCGCTGCCGTTTCCATTCTTTCAGGCAAGGTGTTTGACCAACATTTTTCTGCTGTGCCGCTTCTTTCTGTTCCTAGTGTGACGCTTCTGGATTATTCCAAAGACCAATTTTGGTTCGAGGCTGCTTTTTTCTGAGGTCTTTTTTGAGAATCGCAGCGCACAGCTTTTGTTTTATGTCGTCGAACAGGGTACTTCTCTCGTTGGCTTGGATAGTATTGAGGCCTTGAAGCTGTGTATTGAAGGCTCTCAGCTGCAGTGTTTTCAAACCAGCACGGTACCGAACGCCGTAGTAACTCGGAAATGTCCCATAGAGCCATCCATGCAGCTGCCGTCAGCACTTCAGCAAAGTTTTGCTCGTTCTTCACAAAGAAGCTGGGCCTTGCAAACGGTTTTGTTCACAGGATTAAGACACGTGCGGGTGTTCAGCCAGTGGCATCAAAACTTCGCCGGCTTCCTTTGCATGTTACGACCACGCGTGTCTTCCGAACTGCCGCGCCTGGAAAGCTCGGACATCATTGAACGTATCGATGCGTCAGGATGGGTGTCCCCTATTGTAGTGATTCAGAAGAAAGATGGAAGTATTAAGCTTTGTGTAGATTTACGCGAACCTAACAAGGTCATCGTTCCGGACAGCTTTCCGCTGCCTCACATGAATGAGTTGCATCAAGCCTTGGTGGGTGCCACGCACTTTTTCAAACTCGACTTAGGGTCTGCCTACCACCAAGTTCCGCTGGATCCTGAGAGCAGGGAGTTGACAGCTTTTTTCTTTTTATTCTTTATTCAGTGAGTACCCCGCTTTGCTCAAAAAGGCGTTACAGCAGGGGGGTTACAGACTGGAATAAAACAATTCTTCGTTTATACAGCACACTTGCTCGTCTTGCAGCTGGTTCCAATCTCTAATGGTCATCACAAAAAAGGAATTATAAAACATGGTCGTTCTTGCACGATACTCTTTCACTTTGCGTCGGTGGTCATGTCGACTAGATATGTAGCTGGGTTCACTGAAATAGTTATGACGGTCAATCCCAGTCCGCCCATGAAAAACAGAAAAGAAAAACTTCAAACGCAGTTTTTTCCTGCGTAAAGAAAGCAATTCCCAACCCAATTCAGCTTTCATAGCACTGCAGCTGTCTCTCCGCTCGTACCGCCCTAAAACAAACCGCGCAGCTCTGTTTTGTATTTTTTCAAGCTTATCAATCAAGTTCGCCTGCATCGGGTCCCACACAGGACATGCGTATTCCAAAATCGGTCTAATACATGTGAGATAGGCCGTATTTTTTAATGTTCGGGGTGCCAACCTTAGGTTCCTCTGAATGAAATTTAGAGCCCTTGCCGCTTTGCTAACAACGTGATCAACATTGGCATTCCATGAGCAATCATGCGACAAAACAACGCCAAGATATTTGCATGTTGGTTCGGTAATAACAATATGCGTATCTATGGTGTACGCCGTTACTATTGGTTTCTTTTTTTTGGAAACACGCATATGAACGCACTTTTTGGGGTTTAGCGTCATTTGCCACTTCTGGCACCACTGTACAATACAATCCAAATCGTTCTGCAAATAAGCACAGTCACCTTTGTTCTGAACCTGTCGATATAACACACAATCGTCGGCAAATAAACGCATGCGCGACGAAATACCCACAGAAATATCATTTACAAAAATAAGAAATAAGAGAGGCCCAAGGACAGAGCCTTGGGGCACGCCTGATGTAACGTTAACATAGGATGAACACTTCCCATTTAAAAGAACGCATTGACGCCTGTTCAGCAAGTAATTGGTTATCCAGATGAACACATTTGGGTCGAAATTTAGAGTCTGTAATTTAGCCAGGAGAAGGGAGTGTGACACGGTGTCAAAGGCCTTTCGAAAATCTAAAAACACGCAATCTGTTTGTCCACCTTCATCAACGTTGGAAGCCAGCTCGTGAAAGAACTCTACAAGTTGCGTCGTACAAGAAAAACCTTTACGAAAACCGTGCTGCTCATTTATTAATACATTATTAGCAGTAAGATGGGTCAATATGTGCTTGGATAAAATGTGCTCGAAAATTTTGCATGCCACTGACGTCAATGAAATAGGTCGGTAATTTGTTACATCTTTTTTTGAGCCACCCTTATGAACCGGAACAACATGAGAAATTTTCCAATCTTCGGGTAGAGTTCCCGTTGAAAGGGATTTTGAATAAATTATATAGAGGTAAAGAGAAATTGGCAGTGCACATCGCTTTAGAATACGAGGAGAGATGCCATCAGGACCAACTGCTTTGGATTCATCTTGGTTTTCTAGAAGAGAACATATGCCACGGACACTCAGTTCTACCGGTGGCATCAGCGGAATCGTGGTTGGGTGTGGTTTTGAAGGAACGTCAAGCTTGGGCAAGAACACAGACTGGAAATATTTGTTTAAACAGGTAGCTTTTGCTTCCTCATCAACCACAACCATATTATTAAAGCTTAGTTCAGCCACTCCAACATGATCAGACCCACACTCTTTGATATAATGCTTTTATAACAGCTTTTATATAGCTTTTATAACACATAAAGCTGTACCGGTTCAAACGCGTTTGTTTTGGGCTAGCCTCAGCACCTGCTGCTTTTCACAGTATGATGTCTCGAATCCTTCGCAATTGTGCGAGTGTCCTATTTTACATCGACGATGTAATTATTTTTGGTAAATCAGATGAGGAGTACCTCAAGAACTTGGAGGCAGTGTTGCAGCGTATCAAAGACGCAGGTCAGAAGCTCAACAGCAAATGTGTGTTTGGAGTTCCGGAGCTCAAATTCTTGGGCCACAGTGTGACACCTTGCGGTATCTCGCCACTGTTAGGGAAAGTGGACGCAATTGTGGAAACCCCACTTACAAGAATTGCCGCTGAACTTCGCTTCTTTCTTGGGTTGGTGGAATACTACGCCAAGTTTATGCCACACTTGGCCGAGATGGTAGAACCAATAAGGGCTCTTCTTAGGAAAGGCAAAACCATCACCTGGTCTGTTGAGGCGGATAACAGTTTCCGCGCGGTAAAGGAGGTATTATCGTCAGATCTTGTCTTGCACATGTTTGATCCTGCACTTCCAATTATTATTTCCACTGATGCATACGAGTTTGGTCTTGGAGTATTCCTTCAGCAGCATGCCGATAATAAGCTTCGTACTGTTGCTTTTGCATCACGCACGCTATCTCCGGCTGAAAAAAAGTACGCAGTTGGCGAGAAGGAAGCACTTGCATGCATTTGGGCATGCGAGCATTGGCATGCATACTTGTGGGGACGGAGCTTCACTCTCCGAACAGACCACCAGGCCCTCGTTTCGCTTCTGTCGTCGCAGGGCCCAGGCCAACGCCCACTTGGAATCGCACGTTGGTGAACAAGGCTACTACATTACAATTTCACAGTAGAGTACCAGAAAGGCTCATCTAACAGAGTAGCCGATGCTATTTCGCGGTTGCCCGTTCATATGGCAGGTGTAGAGCTGACTTTGGAGGAGGAAATTGTTTCTATTGTTCAACCAAGTTGCCTCACCGAAGAGCGGTTTGAACAAGCGGTTCTTGCTGACGCCACTCTTCAAAAGGTGAAGGTGTCGGTAAATGGGTTTCGGCCGTCACACAGAGACTTGCCGGAAGGTATGGAACCATATTTCGGAGTTCGAGAAGAATTGTCAGTGGTGAGCGAATTGTTGTTGCGTGCAGAGAGGTTTGTAGTTCCATCATCTCTCGTGGCTCAACTTGTGGCAACAGCACATAAAACTCACCAGGGTATCGGACGCACCAAAGGCAGACTTAGGGAGCAATTTTGGTGGCCCCTCATGGACAGTCACGTGGAAGAAGCAGTCCACAATTGTAGCATCTGTCAAGTAGCAGATAAATCGGCAAAGAAGTCGCCTGCCACGCTGCAACCTGTCGAGCTACCAGAGAGACCATGGCCGAAACCTGCAATGGATATCATTGGTCCCCTGGAGAGGGCGCTTCCAGATTGCAGATTTGTGCGGACACTCGTAGATTACTTCTCAAAATGGCCAGAAGTACGGTTTTCAAGGGAAATTTCTACAAGAACCTTGACCGTGTTCCTTCTCAACGTATTTGCACGGGAAGGCTATCCTGAAGCGATAGTATGTGATAATGGGCCCCAATTCACGTCAAATTTATTTGTCAACTTCCTACAAGAACGAGCGATCCACTGTCGCACTCATCTGCTTATTACCCGCCGGCAAACGGAGAAATTGAGTGGTTCAACCGCACGTTCAAGACTTACCTACAACTGGCTCATCTAGAACAACGTCCGCTGCGAACTGCTGAAAGGGATTACCTCGCCACATACAGGTGTACACCACACGCCACAACAGGAGTGGCCCCTGCGGTACTTTTACATGGAAGGCTGCTAAGAACGAAGCTTGACATCTTCGCCTTATCGCCCGAGTCCTTCGAAAAGGCACCCTACCAGGAGCTGGCCAGGATGCGGCAACGTGTGAAGTGCAGGCAAGAGTACAGCAAAGCCTACACCGACAGGAGGCGAGCGGCAAAACCGACAACAGCGGCAGTAGAAGACATGGTGTGGGTGAGAAACCACCGGTTTCATTCAAAGGTGACATCTTTCTCGAAGCCAAGGAAAGTCATCGAGCAATGGGGCCCAGCATCCTTTATTCTCGACGACGGAAAAACATGGAACGCGGAAAAGCTGTGCAAGGTGCCTGCTCGGCGCCCTGGCGACAATGGCCTTCAGCAACATTCTGCAGGTCGTGAATATTCGTTCCATCACGATCCCGTTGACGCGACGCTTCTCGCTGCAAGATGGCAGCCAGCGTCCGCAGAGGCAAGTACTCCCGCAGTGAAACCTCTGCCTAGTGCAGACTACGATTACCGCTCGCCAACGAGACCAGCCGCCAGACAGTTTCCTGCTTCAGAAACTGTTTCACGCCCGCCCGTGAACACTACAGAAGAACCTGTGGTGTCGTGCCCACCTGGTCGTCGCATTCAGCTGCACCGAGAGAGACGGCGACCGGACAGATATGGTTATAAAGTGTGAATATGTAAATATTCCTTAGTTGGTGTACCTGTTACCTAGTGTGTTCAATATTTTTGGCATGTGTATAGATAATTTTGTGTGTATATATTGATGTGTATTTCTTGTTGTGAATTTCTCATTCCATATATAAACTGTGCGTGATAAACCTATAGCTACGCACTAAAACCTTCCCAAAATAAAAAAAAATTAAATGAGGGAGGGAAAGTGTTGTATCCTGTATATAGTAACTGTAGTTCGGTTTCTGTGTTTGAGTTGGCAACACTTGGTCCTTGTGATTGTATATATTTGTGGAACGTCCAATAAAAAGGAGAGTATGCAACCGCTACCCACGAGTGCGAGGCACGTCACTCGTTAACTACAGTGACATGGCCAGTGGCATAGTGGGCCCACGCCCCCCCCCCTTCCCACAAAAAATTGCATCTTATGCCCCTGTTCAAGACATAATGGAAAGTGTGAACAGCATATCGTAAATTAAAAACTTTCTACAACAAAAAAAACAATTTTTGATGTGATCTTTGGCCACTGAAATCAAATTCATGACAGCCTTGGAAACTCGAAGAATCAAAATGTCTGTGCATTCATGAACACTCATATGATATATCCAATAAAAAAGTTGACTATAATAATAATAAACTACTTATTCAAGTGTCTTTCAACACCACTATACTCAATCAGCACTCATGACATAGCAGTGCAAAATAGAAGAAACACTATTGCGATTTTCAAAATCACAATCTTTAAAAACTTCGAAAAAAATGCTAAAAATATGATTTCTTAGGATGTTACCTTCACACTGGATTGAAAGCATACGCAGTAGCCAGCAATTTATTCACAGCAAAGAATTTGGACACACTTGTTTATTTCAGTGCCTTTTAGGGGCATCACTATTCATTCTATTGAAATAATACATAACCATGACCAATAGTGTTGAATGTCATACAGTGTCATGTTTGATTTTTCCCTGATTGGCTGCACGATCAAATGCAATGTTCAATGCCATGGTAAGTGATGTTTGCATTTCGCCAGGCTGCCAGCACTAAAACGAGCTGGTAATGACTGAATAGCTGGTGCCAAAATCCATTCACTAGTAAAGATGGCATGCACGTGGCAATAGTCAATCAAAAGTTAAGCCAATGAAATGTTAAGCCGTTGTTGGCTGCACGTAATGGTTGTAGTATTTTTCACTTAGTTATCTCTAACCAGCTGTCCTAAAGTTGTTTGTAGGGCTATGCCTAATCGAATGGAAAATATTTCAGTTTTTCTACCTCATAAACTGCTTCAAAAGTAGTCAACTTCCTCTGAAGTTTGTTCGTAAGCACCTAACCATACATACCACTATTTCAAATTCCAAATGGCTCTTCACAGACCAGCGACATTAGTTGCATAAACATTTACCTGCTAGTATACTACTTTTTCATGAAAATTAGTGCACATCATGTTCCATGTTTGGAGTGAGGTGTGTTGTCGGTTTGCCGCTGAATTCACAGCTCATAAAGGTCACGCTAAACTGTACAATAAAAGTGCGAAATACTATAATAATCCAAAAATAACACACTTTTCTGTGGTGATATAATGATATTGTGAATTACACACGGCTAACAGTTTTTTACAACAAAAAACAACAACAAAAACAAGCTTACTTCTTAGGGCATCCAACTTCCTTGGGGTCAGTGACCGCTTCTCCATGCTCGGAGGACCACCCTCCTTGTGAAGGAAATGGCGACATGGGGTGACCGTTATACTTCTGTTGTAAAGGTTGTGGACAATCCATATCGCCTTTGCAGCTTACCTCACAAAAAGGGAATCCTTCGGCTGGGCCATCAGGTGTTCCCATCTTTCTTGTGGTATGCTTATACCATGGCCTAGGTTTCTCTGCATAAACAAATGAACAGTGTCCTAATGCTGAGAATTCTGCAAGCAACACTTGTGGTGCAAGATCATTTCAATGTTCGTTGAAAAAACCGAGCTTCTTGCCAAAAGTATTTTTGATACAGAAGTAGGAAATTAGATCTGATATGTAAGAAAACCTGGAAATTGCTCATTCCAAAACTGTGCAGTAAATAAATGTCATATTTTGTGAGCAGTTCAGTAACAGATGCCTAAAACGGGCCAGAGGCAACCTTTATACCTTGAACAAAAAGAGGGGAAGCAGGTCTTCGAGACTGAAAATTGGGGGGGGGGGATTCACACTTTGAAAATGTTTTGGATTTTGCCACCACTGATGCACCAGCATTTTTCACAAATCTTAGATCAGTATTTCAGCTGATATCATCAAGCTAAACTTCTAGCAATGTGCGCATAAAAAACGGACCTTTTAAGGGCCACATTGATGCTGTACGTTACACATTCTCTACAGCAGCCACCTCAGTCCGATATAAAAAACCACGCTTTTTTTAGAATATCCTCCCGCACTTGTTTATTAGACTCAAAAATCACACCGCGCAGATGAACTCATCAACACTAATGCCAACTGGAATTTCAATTGTCATGGCAACTGTCGTCAAGAGCGCCCAATAAATATCTGTCCCATATAGATACTTCATAAGGATGGGGGCACTTCATAAGAATGGTTCATAAGGACAGATACTTCATAAGGATGGATCCCCCTCAAACTGGAGCCCTGTGCTTGCTCTTGATTATAGGGCTCTCTGCACGGTCATTCAGAACATGGTTTTCCCCCCGCCAGACATTTAGTGGGTCTCATTCCTGTTACAAGTCATAGTCGGCAGAGAATGACTGATGTGCCTTGTCTTTTTTTGTTCTGACATCTACAGTCGAACCCCGCTACAATAAAACTGACGGGGCGCGGAAAAAGTTTCGTTGAAGCGACAATTTCGTTTTAGTGAAATTGAACAAAAAATAGCTGATCTGAGCTAGCAAAACAAAGAAATGTTCATTCTCAAAATTCAAAAAATGGCCGCTGCTACCCATTCTTTCCCGGCAACGTCGCGACGCGATTAACACCAATGCATAGCGATGCCATGGTGAAAAGCAAGCTGAAACAACGCCTAAAACCGCCTTCATGAACGAACCAAACAGTTGAATTAACACGTCAACACCAGCAGCTGTCCGCTGTCAAAAGTATCTGACAACGCCGAAATGGAGGCAAGGTATCGTGGAGCGACGGCTTTTGCATCGTTCTATGCCATTGTTATCATCCATCACCCGCGGTTAGCAGATTTTGTTGATAATGCAGACGAACAGCCACTCTGATTAGTTACCACACTGGCGAAGCGCGAATATAATAAGCATCGAAATTGGAAAAGGCATCGTTCCGCAGTTGCACTCAGCAGCTGCACGACAGAAACCATGAACTGAGCGACTGAGCTTCAGCTACGGGTCATTTGCCGCTAGAAGCAGGCCAGTGGCAAAAGCGGGGCAGTCTTATTGCCATCGCTATCGAGCAATGGCGGCGCCATATGCTTGCTGAACAGCGGCAGTATAACAAAAGTTTCTGGTGGTGCCAACGCATGTTCTAGACTCTGTTGACGCATTTTGAGGCTCTGAAAATGCATCCAAATGTTAAAAATTGGGTTTACTGCATGAAAATAGGTGCCTGAGCCTAGAATTGCATCGTAAACTTCGTTAAAGCAGGATGATCGAAGAAAAAGTTCGTTATGGCGACAATATTTATCCATTGACTCCTATTGACTGCTGACAGGGAATCGTGAATATTTCGTTGCAGCGAAATTTCAGTGGAGCGCCGTTTGTTGTAGTAGAGTTCGACTGTATAACATAATTTTAATTAGTGATGGCACAACACTGCTGGTGTTCATGAATACAAAACAAGTTTTACTACATGCAACGTGCATTGGAAGTTTGTGCACACAGTGTGAGCAGGGAAACATCACAAAGTTATTTCTCAGTAGATAACATGTCATTAGAACGCAATATCATTTTGCTGTTGTACTAACATGTGTTAGATACTGGAATGATAACACAACGTGAACGGCTATGCAGCATGTGGTGTAATGGTCGTCTTCCCCTTGACCAGGTCTCTGGTTACAGAAACTCATTCACTAACTTGCTTGCTAATAAACGTCGTGCTACTTGCAACATTTTATGAGATAAAAGTCACCTATCATTTATTCGGACATTTTCGTGGCACTGTCACTCATCTTATTGAAGTACAGGGGGGTCAGAAGTTCCCAGGACACGCTCCCACAGGAATACATGAGATAGTGACCTAGAAACTTTTGACCCTCCTTCGCCCTTTACATATGTAAACTAACAACGAAAACTCGGATGCTCCACCGTGTGCCATTCAATTTTTTTGACTGCGGCTGCCTGATATAATGTGATCTTTCATGGCATGACAAGCAGCCAGCGACGCTTACAATAGTGTGGCTGACCCTTTACATTAGCGGGCACTGCCAAAGAGCCGAAATAACCGAGTCTAAAAAAAGTATTCACAAAAAAGCACCTTTTTCAGCTCAGCGGCCAAAAATCTTGTCCATCTATATTTTTACACGCGCACGCTTTGCATAAGTCGGTCTTTATTTCAGCCAGTGTTTGGCCATCCCTGTAGAGACTGTTACAACTTGCACTGTAGGTGCACATGATGGTTGTGGAGTGGACAGCACATCATCATCATAATGTCCACCTACGCAAGTTTGTGTACTTGACAATTGATCGTGTTTTTAAATTGACAAACTCCCAGACAATTCTATACTTAGGTCAGTTGTCGTCCACCTTGCGAGTAGTCGCTGCTTTTTTTTAAACAGCATCGTCACAATGTTGTAGTTGCAACATATTTTGATTTGATAGTATCAATTGCACAGATAAAATGAGGGCCATGAGAGCTATTTCAGCAGATCAGGCCTTGCACTGCAAGCAAGAAGTGTGAAACTACGACACAAAGCGCGATACGCAGATCAGGCCTGGCCACAAAAAACTGACATTTCAAACCTTGAAATGCCAAAGCAAACAACACACGGTTTTAAGCGTTTGTTCAGATTTTTGCCATTTTGTGTAGCCTTGAAATGTGTTTGCCGTGTTACCGCCGACTCGCGTCTCTCTCTCAACCCAACTCTTCGCAAGAGCTCCCGAGGTAAAATTGGGACAAGCTATTACTCCCGACACACGTAGCAACTTACAGTATTTATTCGAACATAAGGCAAAATTTTTTTTCCCAAAACCGTGGCCTCAGTCTACCCCTTCTTATATTCGAGGTAAACATCAAATATTGCTTCAGTGCCAAGACAATCATACTGTTATTTTCCTTGCATGAAAATGTAAATAATTTCGAATATTTAACGTTATAACACTATTACATATGTGCGCTGTAGTTTAATGAGTCATCGTCAGCAAGATCGAAAAAAAAGAACAAAAAACGGTTTGACAGCAGTCATCTCGGCGAAAACAACGGCCGAGAACCCAGTGGGCTCCGAGATCAGCAGCTGCGCATTGGGAAATTCTAAAAGCCAAAAGCAGCCAGCCAAAATCCAGTATGTTGCAATCAACAAGCCGGGTTCCAGCCGTTCCGGCTGCTTTTCCATGTGCGCTTATCTCTTCTGTCCCCTTGCTGGTGAGCGTGCAGCCTCCCGTGACCTTTGTTGGGCGTGGCATTTGAACTACCAACGAGAACCTTTCTGTCATCACTAGTCATCATGGCAAACTGTCGTTGTCACTATCATGCAGCTTCAAGAAGGAGGTGATAAACGATGCTGAAGCTTTAGGCAACTGCGCTGGAGGTCGGAAGAAAGGAAAGAGAAGGGGGCCCTTTTTGCCTGTGCTGCGACACGGAAAGTTTCTCGAAGTGGAGGAAACTCTGACAGAATTGGTTAAAAAAAGCAGGAGCCAAGCCTTGCCTGTGACCACGGAAATGCTTCAGAAGAAAGCCTGAAAGTTCGCAGCAGATCACGGTATGTCCAGGTCGCAGTTCAAGGCTAGCCGAGGCTGGGTACAAAAGTACAAGAAGAGAGCCGGCTTTTCACTTAAAAAGCGAACTTTTATGGCGCAAAAGCTTCCCCGTGACTATGAAGAGAAGCTGCTGTCTTCAACGTTATGTGACCGGATTGTGAAGAGAGTGCAACTACCTCCTCGGCCAGATTGGGAACGCAGACGAACCCCGATTATTTTTGACATGCCATCGGCGCAAACCGTACACGCGAAAGGTAATCGCTAAGTTCACGTATGTACCGCAGGGTGCGAAAAAGCGCGAATCACCATCATGTTAGCGTGCACAGCCGACGGGCACAAGCTGCCGCCCTACGTGGTGCTGAAGAGAAAAACCATGCCCAAGATTGAAAATTTTCCTATGAGTGTGCACATCCGCTGCCAGGAAAAACGCTGGATGACTGAAGCACTCGTCATCGATTGTATAAAACTGTGTGGTGTCGGCGTTCCAGGACTCTGCTGGATCGCCAATCAATGCTAGTCCTTAACGCTTTTCGGGACATCTGACCGAAGAGGTCAAGAAAAAGCTACAAAAAGCAGCCAACGATTTTGTTGTCATCCCTGGTGGCATGACGAGTAAGCTGGAGCCATATGTGTCTGAACAAGCCTTTTAGAGACCATGTAAGATGCCTCTACAACGAGTGGATGGTCTCTGACGATACGACCTTGACACCGTCGGGCCGTTTGAAGCGTTCATCTCCGTCTGTAGTGGCTCGCTGGATAGCCGACGCTTGAGCAGCCATGCCCGACGCATTGGTGTCACTTACTGCCTAAGTGTCACTTAGGCAGTTTGCTGCCTAAGTGTCACTTACACTGCCTAAGTGTCACTTACACTGCCTGTCACTTACACTGCCTAAGTGACACTGCCTAAGTGTCACTTACACTGCCTAAGTGTCACTTACCCTTAAACTGCCTAAGTGTCACTTAGGCAGTTTGCTGCTACACGAGAAAGCGAAGTGTACTTTGGCAATGATGGCAGTGACAATCGACAGATCTGTACTGCAACATATTGCTAAGGTATGAGCCGGGCTGTAGTATGTGCCGGGTAGGTAGAAGAGGAAGACGACGTTGTCTGGTGCGGCCTGAGGACTCCATCAATACCGCGACTGCCGAACTTCATCATCAACCTGTAAATAAATCCACATATCCTTTAATTTAACCGTAACAGTTTTGTGGTGGAGGCGCTGGGTAATCAACCAAGCAACACAACGCTTCAAGCGCCTGATATGCGACGAAGCCGCCGCCTTGCTGGACTTCCCCCGTTACCACTGGCAGCTGAAATGTCTTACGGCGAAGAAGGAAAACGGATCCCCGCAGCTGCAGACCTTCTACCAGTCCCAGCAGCACCGCTAGTGCCAGGTTCGCGTGCAGCTGGTCCCTGGTTGCGTCAGGATCTGATAGTGCCTCGCACATTCGGTGGCAAATGTGGCGAGGACGTGAACGCCTGGCTCACACACTACAAACGCGTGAGCAAATACTACCAGTGGGACGCGGTGACTCAGCTGACCAATGTAGTATTTTTCTTAACGAACACAGCACTCATGGGGTACGAGAACCACGAAGATGCCCTCACGTCATGGGATCGCTTCGTTTCCGAAATAAGAGCGTGCTTTGGAGACTCCGTAGCTAAGAGAAAGCAGGCCGAACAAACGTTACTGCAGAGAGCTCAGATCGCAGGAGAGACGTGCACGACAGGCAATCTTGAAGCTCTGCAAGATTGTTAGCCCTTCCATGTCAGAGGAAGACAAAGTTGGCCACCTGTTGAAGGGCATTGCCGAGGATCTGTATCAGTTGCTTATCAGCAAAGACAGTCTTGCTACGGTAACCGACGTCATAAACCACTGTCGTACATTCGAGACTCCGAAGATGCGACGTATCACCCCCAAGTTCGGTCGCCTACCGAATGTAACCACCGTGGCAATTGTTGACGAATACACGTCGCTTGATCTCGCGTCGACAATACGCCAGATCGTTCGACAAGAGGTCACTCGACACGCTCGCCCGACGCCGTACTAACCTAAACCCGTGCCGCCTCCCTCTCGCCCTCCCGTGTCAATTGCAGCAGCAGGCATCGATGACTGCAACTACAGGCCGCCCTCACTACCGAGGTCACAGCGCAATAACTACCCGCTGCCGAGGTAAGAAGACCGCGTCAGTTACCCCCATCAGCCAGCCAACACCTATTACGACCCGAAGGAAGATGTACCTGTACCACCACAACATCAGCGCAATGCCTTCCAGGTGTAAAATGCATACCGCCAAGCCCCTGTGTGCTACCTTTGCGGTATTGCCGGGCATATAGCTCGGTTCTGTCGCCGACAGAGAGGGCCGACATCTCGATATCATTCCCCATCAGAGTTTCCGCCAGCGGGCACTGGTCACAACAACGGTTATTGGCCCGCCTATTCCAGGAGTACCTCACGTAGGGGAAATCACCGTGGCAGTTCTCCCGCTTCTGACCGTAGTTTGACGCCTCCATCTGACCGACTGCATCGTTCCCTTTTGCCGGGACGACGCCTGTCATCACCGCCGCCGCCGGGAATCTAGCCAGCACGACCGATGGAGGTGAGGTCGCACAACAGGATTTCCTTCAGATGCCTCCGCCAGTTATAATGTCGAAGAACAAGATACCTGTGGAAGTAGATGGCTCTTGTACAAGTGCTTTGGTGGACACTGGTGCTACGATATCAGTTATGAGTCTTTCTTTGAAAAGTCGCATTGGCCGCAAAGTTATGTTTTCTTGGGGCGAATCAACTAGGTTTCGTGGTGTTGGTGGGGAAGTACTTCATCCTGTCGGAGTTTGTGCCGTCCATGTCTTATTGGCAGGCAAAGTGTTCCCAACAAAGTTTCTTGTGCTGCAACGTTGTACCCACTATGTGATTCTCGGTCTTGACTTTCTCCAAGGATGTGGCGCTTTCGTCGATTGTGGAAACGGTGAACTTTCCGTCAGCGGTGACATTGTTCTGCTCTCGTCGATGAGGCGCCGCAGGCTGCGAAGGATGCTCTGATTGATTCCGACGAGCTGACAGTGCCGCCATGGTCAATGAGGTCAGTTGCGGTGTTTGCCCCAGAATCTGCCACATCTTTTGACGCCATCGTTGAACCTGCCATCGTTCAAAGTGCTAAGAAAGGCATACTCGTCCCTCGTTGTTTGGTATCTGTTGATGAAGGAGCAACCTTTCTGTGGGCACTGAACTGTTCGCCAATGCCGGGTGTGCTCTCTCGAGGAATGAAGCTTGGCATCTTCGATGATTCCACTGAAGGTTCTGTAGCGGTCATTAACAACGATGGAAGCGAGAAAGGTACAGTCTCTCTTACGAGTCGCAGATCCTAGGTATGATTAGGCCACTTTGCGGTCACACGAGCAGCAGACGTTACACCATCTGTTCAGGCGTCATGTCTGTGTTTGACTTTTGCCAAAGGAGAAGCCACTACAGTTACCATGTTCTCGCACTCACCACAGTATTGACACCAGCACTGCCCATCCGATCGGACAAAAGCGTTACGTAGTGTCATCATCAGAACAAAAAGTTATTGTCGACCAGGTTCAGGAAATGCTGAAGAAGGGTGTCATTGAAGAGTCGTGTAGCCCGTGGGCAGCACCGGTCATCTTGGTTAAGAAGAAAGATGATGCCTGGCGGTTCTGCGTTGATTACAGAAGACTCAACGCCGTGACCAAAAAAGTTGTATATCCGCTGCCTAGGATTGACGATGTTATTGACTGCTTACACTCGGCTTCGTACTTTTCTTCAATAAACCTACAATCAGGATATTGGCAGATACCTATGCACCTTTCAGACAAGGAGAAGACCGCATTCGTGACGCCTGATGGACTGTGCCAATTCAATGTGATACCATTTGGGCTTTGAAACGCCCCCGCCACTTTTGAAAGGTTTATGGACTCTGTCCTTCGTGGTCTTAAATGGGAGGTGTGCTTATGCTACGTGGATGACGTCGTCATTTTTGGGCGTACCTTTGAAGAGCACAACGTCCGTTTAAGCCTTGTTTTTGACGGTGTCGGAAAGGCTGGCTTGATTATGAACTCTAAGAAGTGCCGGTTTGGTGAACGAAAAGCTTTAGTTTTCGGTCACCTAGTTGACAAAGATGGTGTCAGGCCAGATCCGCGCAAAATCGAAGCAGTCGGCACATTCAAACCACCCCAGACACTGAAGGAACTTCGCAGCTTCTTGGGCCTATGTTCCTACTTTCGCCGCTTTGTGCCCCGATTCGCGGACGTAGTATACCCACTCACGAGCTTGTTGCGAAAAGTCAGCCCCTTTGAATGGACACCTGATTGTGATGCCGCATTTTCTGAACGGAAACTTTACTGACATCTGAGCCCCTTGTTCGTCATTTCGATCCTTCTGCTCCTACAGAAGTGCAAAGTGATGCAAGTGAAATTGGCATCGGAGGTGTGCTTGTTCAGCGCCATGATAATGCAGAGCATGTTGTTGCTTATACGAGTCGATCTCTAAGCAAGGCTGAAATGAATTATACGGTTACAGAGCAAGAATGTTTAGCTTATGTATTCGCCATTCAGAAGTTTCGATGTTACCTCTACGGTCTTCCATTCACGATTGTGACAGACCATCATTCATTATGTTGGCTTGGTACCCTCCGAGACCCTTCTGACTTCCTTGCTCGATGGGTTTTACGCCTTCAAGAATTTGACTTCGGCATTTCGTACAGAAGTGGACGACGTAATTCGGACGCTGATTGCCTTTCTCGCCTGCCTATGACTACGACAGAGGACAGTGCAGATACCCTCGACATCTGTTTTCGCTACGGTCTCTCACACGTTTCCTGATGCCAATATCTTTAAACGAGAACAATTGAATGATTTATCTTTAGAGCATTTGTTTGTTGACGCTCTGAATCTCAAATGCAGGGGTCGCCTTCACATTCGTGATGGACTGTTGTGCAAAACGAATTACTCAGCAACCGGCGCACGTTATTTACTGGTTGTACCTCAAAGTCTTCGATGCGACGTTCTCCGTACTATGCACGATGACCCAACGTCAGGACACCTTGGGTTCATTCGCACCCTTCATCGAGTGCAGCAGCGTTTTTACTGGCCTCGATTGCGAGATTTTACGAAGCAATACGTCTCGAGCTGCGAGAACTGCCAGTGTCACAAACGACCTACCAGTGCACCACACGGCCTTCTTTACCCCGTACAACCGCCTCCTACGCCTTTCGAGCAAGTGGGCATCGACCTATCGGGCCTGTTTCCGCGATCTTCAAACAACAGCCGCTGGATAATAGTGTGTGTCGACCACCTTACCAGATACGCCGAAACCACTGCGATACCATCTTCTACAGCTGATGGCGTCGCTGCCTTTTTGTTACGCTTCGTTGTTCTTCGTCATGGACCACCTCAATTAATCATCAGTGACCGTAGTCGCCAATTCATTGTGGACGCTGTGGAAGAATTGCTTCGCCTCTGCACCTCACATTTCAGACATTCGACACCATACCAAACCCAGACGAATGGTCTTGTAGAACGCACTGATCGAACTCTTACTAACATGATTGCTATGTACGTCGCATCCAATCACAAAAACTGGGAGGAGGTATTGCTATTTATTACTTACGTATACAATACAGCGAAACACGAGACCACGGACTTCACGCCCTTCTACCTGCTCTACGCTCAATCACCACGCAGCTCCCTTAATACAATGCTCCCATTTAAGCTCCATACCGATGAGTCCATTGCCAAAACATTGTGCCGGGTTGAAGAAGCCCGCCAAATTGCTCGCTTGCGCACACTGGCATCACAAGATCGCTCCAAGCAACGGTACGATCAACGCTATGATGCCATTTCATTCCGAAAAGGTGAATTCGTGTGGTTGTGGACCCCCCCCAACGAAACCTGGTTTATTTCAGAAGTTTTTACTGCAGTACATAGGCCCCTACGTTATTGTAGGTCGCTTGACTGATTTGACGTACGTTGTGGCACGCTTGACGACACCTTCTCGTCGGTGAAATCGAATGCAGTTGGTGCACGTGGCTCGCCTCAAGAAATTTCATCCCTACAGTGACTTAAACTCACCCAGTGGGCTTCGTCTGTGAACCGGGGATTGTTACAATATGAGCCGGGCTGTAGTATGTGCCGGGTAGGTAGAAGAGGAAGACGGCGTAGTCTGGTGCGGGCTGAGGACTCCATCTTTACCACGACTGCCGAACTTTATCATCACCCTGTAAATAAATCCACATATCCTTTGATTCAACAGTAACAGTATATTAGTTATTTTTGTACCTGTGTCTCATCGTTGGACCATGTTGTCTTCGTGGAAGTAGCACCAGTCGCACACGCCATTGTGAATGACTACAGAACAACGCACCTACACATGTGCAAGTGTGCGTGGAAGTAATCACGCGGCGGACTCTGCCACTTGTGCTGCTGCATCCCACTAGTAAACATGTCTGCAATCTGCCTGACAGTGAGGGTAGCAAGGTTTTTTTGTTTTATCGTGACTTGTTCTGATAGATAGCAGTAATCCCAATGACAAAAACAATGCTTTAAAAATAGTTCGACCACTGCTTCCGGCACCAGCGTATTTGTGTACAAGCCGATGGTACCGAGGCTACACACTTCTTCGCAGCCATCGAAGCGAAGTAAGGTTGGAGAACACACTTGCCTTTAAGTGTACTTTGCAGTGAGTGGCACTAAACGTTCTCGTGTGAGAGTGCGCAAATGACACTCGTGGCGAAGTGTACTCGCTTCAAGTACACTTAAGTTGCTACGTGTGACAGAGATATAAGCCAGATTTGCACCTCAACCTTCATGTCTCGCTCTCTTGTTTGTTGCTTTGCATGAGGCCCCATATGGTCAAATGACTCCGATGCCACCAATTTGATCTGTGCCATCATGACTAATAAGAAAATGTGGAAACTACTAGACACTGATGATAGTGAAAAAAGCAATGAATATAGCCAATAGAAGCTGGCTGACCTTAATCAGAAGTTTTCACTGAGTTCGCCAATGAGATCATCCATCAGGTACTGGAATTACTCACTGCAGCTGACCGATTGCGATTATGACGCGTCGCTCACACCACAGCACTCAAATGCAGATTTAGAGCAGGTGGCATCAGTGGTATGTTGATTTACTCGGATGGCCAAACACAGGCTGAAATACTGGCAGACTTGGTAGTGCATAAGCATGTGTGCCAGAAGCACGTGAGTGCCGTGACACATTTTTCCGGTCAGTGGGCAAATAAATGTTGAACAAGGGTGTCAATATAGGATATAGTTGGTATTTCATTGCGATGTACAAAAATGTCTTTCCTAGTTTCATGCATAGGCGCTACGCCCAAACCTCAAATAAAGGTGTGTTTTGTGGTGAATGACTTCTTTTGACAGGTGGTTATTCAAGCTTTACAACGGTTCCCTTCTCCCACCCTAGTTGGCAGCAGTTATGTCTCATGCACCTGCACAATACCTGGCATTTATGTTTGCAGCGTTCTATGCAAGGACTAATAGGAAACAAAGAATACAGGCAGTCATGCTTGATAAGAGTTTATGTTGCGTGAGCTCAATACTAGCCATCTATAAAGATATGACCGAGAACCTTACCTCAGTAGCCTCTGTTTCAAGTCCGCACTCATGCGCAGCACTCACTGGTGGCTCTGCAACCAGTGGCATGGCTTCAGGTGGTGCCGCAAGAGCTGGAGCTTGCGGTGGTGGAATTGCAGCTGCTGGCGGCACTGCTACAAGCTGCATGTCTGTAGGTTGTGCCAGAAGAGTTAGAGCTTGCGGTGGTGGCATTTCAGCTGCTGGCGGCACTGCTGGAAGTGTTGTTGGTTGTGCCGCCGCCGCTGCTGCTGCTGGTGGCAGCACTTTTTTCACAACAGGAGGCGCCATTGCAGTTAACAATGGAGATGATAGCGCTTTAACATAGCGCATCACAAATACACTAACTTAAAACAAAGTTCTTTTCAATATTCAGTGTTTTTAAAGTTTAAATACTTCACACATACAGATCTAGTAACGCCAATAGATTTTTCAGACTTGTTCGATATTTTGGACTTCATTAAATGTGTTGTCAATATTACCATAGCACAAAACATTTTGCGTCCAATTTTTCAAACAAATTTCACCCTAAAGTTTAATTTTTTGGACAAAATAGCTCGTTTTAAAGTGCCGCTCGATTTTGAAAGCCACCATGTTAGATTTTTACTGGCTTGGTCAAGTTTGTTGACTTCCAATTGGAAGTTGCATCGTCTCCAAACTGAAAATGTGCACATCTTCCGATTTTGGAGGCAGTGTCCTATCTTCCTTGGCAAGCAAAACTGCATAGGGAAAGAAACTACACCCGTAGGTTTTTTTCTTTTTTAAAGGATTGTTTTTTCCATCAAGGAAGGAGAATAATCGTTTTTCTGGTTGTCTTTTGACATGTGGTCATTTTGGTGATTTTTCAACTGTTTTTGAGCCGTTGTGTGGGTCACGTGTTCTCAGCTGTTGCAGCAGCTCAGTAGGACTGTAGTTAACGTGAATATCCTGAAACATGCTGGTTCAATCGCGGCCACGGCAATAGCGGTTCAATGAAGGGGAAATATGAAGGCTTACACAGTATGCAATGACAGTGCTGGTCAAGAACCCTGACTGCATCGTTAAATCTCACAAAACGGACAATACATTGCAAGTATTGCTGCATTGAGTGGGCACGGGAGCAGCACCTTCGGCGCCTTGCTCACCCGTGTTTTTTTCCGAAATGCAGGCCCTGCTTGCTATTTTCGTGACATGGCTACCCCTTTCGTCCTGCTGTTCGGCATGCTGCCTCGAGCCATCGCCGATAGCAGTGTGCCCGAGCAGCTACTGCGCATGGTTGGAATTCAAGCCGGCGTCACCAAATCTTGACAAGACATTCTTCACGGAACCCTCTGCCTGCCCGCAACTCAACTACCGATACCCCATCCCATCAGCAACGACATCACCAAGCTGCCCGTATTTAAACGAACGCCGCCCCTCCGCCCACTTCAGTGGGCATGGGAGCAGCACCTTCGGCGCCTCGCTCACCCGTGTTTTTTCCGAAATGCAGGCCCTGCTTGCTATTTTCGTGACATGGCTACCCCTTTCGTCCTGCTGTTCGGCATGCTGCCTCGAGCCATCGCCGATAGCAGTTGCCCGAGCAGCTACTGCGCGTGGTTGGAATTCAAGCCGGCGTCACCAAATCTTGACAAGACATTCTTCACGGAACCCTCTGCCTGCCCGCAACTCAACGACCGAAACCCCATCCCATCAGCAACGACATCACCATGCTGCCCGTATTTAAACAAACGCCGCCCCTCCGCCCACTTCAGTGGGCACGGGAGCAGCACCTTCGGCGCCTCGCTCACCCGTGTTTTTTCCGAAATGCAGGTGTGTAGCCCTAATTCATTATATGCCAGAAAGTCAGATGATCGTTTTTTGGTGCTCTTCCCGTGCCCACGGGTGTTTTGCGAGTTATTGTCCGAATGTTATGCTATGGCGTTAACGCTCTTACTCTCGGGTGATGTGGAACATAATCCTGGACCCACCACCCGCAGTGCTCGCTCGGAAACCCCCTTCGAAGTTGAATCGTTACCGGAAAACCCGGCTGAACAGATGAGCGTTATCTTCCAACTTCTGAGAGATGTCCGTGCACAACGCTTGCATAGTTCAAAGGTTCAAGAGGAACTAGTGGAAGGTATAAATTCAATTAGAGCAAGCCAGTCAAGTATAGAAACAAAAATGAATTCTATCGAACATAGGCTTGACGAATTTGAAAGTCAACTAAAAGAAGTTGATAGGCTCAGTGAGGGTTTATCGGAAGCCCAAAAGTCCATTGAAGAATTAACTTCCGGAATAACCTTCTCAGTCCAGCCTTGACGAAATCGAAGACCGGTCCCGTCGGAACAATCTAATTTTTCATGGCATCACTGATTCCAAAGAAACATGGCAACAAACTGAATCCAAATTAATCGGCATACTAAACACCTCGGATTATACTCTCCCGTCCGACGACATTGAAAGAGCGCACCGCCTGGGTACTTACTCGCCTAACAAGTGTCGCCCAGTTATAGCGAAATTTGCAAATTATAAGACTAAAGGAAAACTACTTTCCATGCGCAATCGCCTCAAAGAAGACAATATCTCGGTAACCGAAGACTTCTCAACAAACACCCGTACAGCGAGGAAAAAGCTAATAGAATTTGGAAAAAGGAAACCCGGCTCACCACTTTTCAAACTTCACTATAAAAAGTTGTCAATCGGTAACAAACAATACATGTACGACCCTGTTACCGATGCCGTTCAAGAAATACGGCCGCAAGCGGCACGTGTACGACATTCTTCTAATCCTGCCTCGAGTTCCTCGCTGTAGGAAAACGAGAGGGGCAGTGGACAACCGATCTTATCTTATGTATCTGTTCTCTTTACAAATAGAAGAAGCATCCTTAACAAACATAACGCTCTATCTTTCGCCATAGATACTTGTTCAGCCCATATAATCGCTCTAACTGAAACCTGGCTTAATGCGCATGTGCGTGATTCCGAACTTTTTCTGAATTCCTCCCGCTTCTCAATTTATCGCTGCGACCGCACTGAAAGACTTGGAGAGGGTGTTTTGTTGGCAATATCAAAGGACATTCCTTCTTCGCCTGTGCACGTGCGCAGCAATCTAGAAATAATATTTAGCTCACTTACAGTAGGCCACTAAAAGTACATTGTTGGTGTATGTTATCGCCCTCCTTCCTTATCACCGACTTTCATTAACGAATTACACGATGTTCTTAACATCATTCATACCCGTTTCCCTTCGTGTCTTTTGTTTCTTTTTGGCAATTTTAATGTCCCAAACATAAAGTGGCATGCCGCCCCACCCTTTTCGTCCCCATCTTCAAGCGAAGCTAGCGAATTCCTGCAACTATTATCGACTTTTTCGCTTACACAATTAGTTACACTACCCACGCGGGTAACATCTCACGCTGCCAACACCCTTGATTTAATTTTAACAAATACACCTGACCTTGCATCCAACATTACCTGCTTACCGGATATAAGTGACCATTCATTACTCACATTCTGTATGAATGCGCCATCCCACACATGTAGCAAGAAACGAAAAATAATAAGGAACTACAGGAACGCAAATTTTGAGGCCATAAATGATGAACTTGCGGTATTCCTTGATTTTTTTTTTGAAGGATTGTGATGAGCGAACTGTTCAAACTAACTGGGATATGTTTTCTTCCGAAGTTCGCCGACTAACCGATAAGTACGTCCCGACGAAATTCATTACGACTCAGTGCACAATGCCCATGGTACAACCCAAGCGTCAAACGCCAATCAAACAAAAAGAAACGTCTATATCGTGCTGCTAAACTTTCTCAGACTAATGCAAAATGGGCTGCCTACAAAGAAGCTTCTGATAGCTATGTGACAGCTCTAAAAATGCTAAAGAAAATTTCATGTCGAATGTATTACCTTCCATGCTAAAATCAAATGTGAAACAATTTTGGCGCACTATTAACCCGACGTCTAATGATTCCATCTCTCTCCTGGATATGTATGGTGATTATATTTCTGAAAGTGAATGTGCTGGTGTCCTTAATGAAACATTTGTAAACAATTTATCGCATAAATCTAACAGCTCTTGCCACACCTACCTTACTGCAATTACGTCCAAATGCCACCAGTGAACATGGACGCTCCTGGTATTGCCGCCCGTATAAGCAAATTGAATTTTCATTCTTCACCTGGTTATGACAGCGTTGACGCTAAATTTTTGAAAAATACATCTGCAACTAGCTCAATCATCTTGGCAAAAATTTTTCAGCAATCACTTGATCAATCTACGCTACCTCTTCAATGGAAAATTGGGAAGGTGGTTCCTATCTATAAATCCGGAAATAAATGTTCTCTTACTAACTATCGCCCCATTTCCCTTACTAGCACCTGCTGCAAGCTTCTAATCCATGTATTATTCACAAATATTGTAAATTTCCTCCAATCAAACTTCTTTTTCACTCCTGCTCAACACGGGTTTCGTAAAACATACTCCTGCGAAACACAGCTCATAACCTTCACTGAAAAACTGCACACTATCCTGGACAGATCGTCTCAAGCAGACTGCATTTATTTAGATTTTTCTAAAGCATTCAATAAAATCTGTCATCAACTTCTACTTCACAAACTAAGTAACCTCAACCTTGATAGAAACGTGCTACAATGGATCGAATCATTCCTTACCCGCCGCACCCAATTCGTTCATGCTAATGGCTTTAACTCTTCTTTCAGCGAAGTGCGCTCTGGGGTCCCACAAGGATCCGTCCTAGGGCCCCTTCTATTTCTTATCTATATTAATGACCTCCCTTCCAAATTGTGCTCTAATATTCATTTGTTTGCAGAAGACTGTGTGATATTTCGTAAGATTAATAATAGTGACGACATTAGAATCCTTCAGTCTGATCTAACCGCTGTTTCTAACGGGTGCCAAACTTGGCTGATGGAATTAAACATTAACAAATGTAAGGTTATGCATGTATCCCGCAACCCCAAGCATCAATCAACTTATTACCTAAAACAACATAGCTTTAGAACTAGTTACATCATATAAGTACCTTGTAGTGCACATTACAACTAATCTCAGCTGGTCAACACATATTGAACCTATCATCAACAACGCTAATAGCATGTTAGGGTATTTACGCCGCAATTTTTCTAGAGCCCCATCGTCACTAAAATTATCGCTTTACAAATCCTTATTACGCCCCAAGTTAGAGTACGCAGCATCAGTATGGGATCCAAGCCAAGAAAATCTAATCGCTTCTCTCGAGCTTGTTCAAAATAATTCCGCTCGCTTTATCCTGTCAAACTATAACCGTACTGCCAGCATATCTTCAATGAAAAGCAGCCTTTCCCTTCCCTCTTTATCATCACGCAGGAAACATTTTCGGTTAACCATGCTACATAAAATATATTATCATTCCTTCCTGCGCAACGAACTCTCACCCCAACCACTATACATTTCCCATCGCATTGACCACCGTCACAAGGTTGGCATTAACTATTATCATACAAAATCTGCCACTCAGTCATTTTTGCCCCGTTCGTCCCGGGAATGGAACCACCTTCCCGCTGAAATTGCGGGTATCACCGATAACCAACTGTTCCATGCTGCCTTAGCCAATGTTGTATATGCAGAAATATCTGATGTTTAAATTGTGTTTTTGTGACTACATTGTTACGATAATACTAACTTGTTTTGTCTTTCCTTTTCCTTTTTATGTACAAACGTTTTTTTTGTAACCATGCTACCTCATGTTATGCCTTTGTTCTGTACCACTCCCCTCTGTAATGCCTCTGGCCCTTAGGGTATAATAAATAAATAAATAAAAGTATCTCTTTGCGACCTGCATCAAGTTTCATTTGCTTGGTCGCAAGGAACTGCCAACTGGGTTGCTCATAACGGTCAGCGGAAGCAATTGCCAATGCTCTGACATCGTAGCCCAAATAAATCCAATTCTGTTTGTACCGAAGCACAGCATGAAGCCGGGTGTCATTGGGGGTCTTTTTAGGCTATTCTAATCTAAATACCTTAATTTTCACGTCTTAACTATTTTTCAGCACTATTTGATATTTCACATAACCCGCAAGGTCCAGAAATTTGGTCAGAAACTGAACTCAGTTAACAAACACCTAACCAAATAAAAGCAATGCATCGATCAAAAATGACTGAAAGCAAAGAATGGCGTAAGCTAAAAATAATAATTCTGGCAAAGAGCTAGAAACAAGAAAAGGGCAGAGGAGAGATACGTACAGCGGTGCACTGGAACAGCTCCACCTCTTCCTGTTGAAAAAGACTGTTTCCTCAACCTCTCCTAGGTTTATAGCTTTGCAACAAAATTACCGCATTCATGCAAATGTAGACAAAGTCTTTTTTTTCGAATTTGTTTGCTATAAACTTCACGGTCAGCTTAAATTAAATTTGAGGATTTTGAAAAACGTGCCATATTTAATTGAGAAAAGTGGTGAACAACTAGCAATACCTAGACGGTTACATAGCTGCTAGTAATAAACACCTGACTTAAGTACACACGTGACACACATACATACACACGTACACACATACACAAGTGCCTCAAACAGGCTGGCTGACGTTTTGATAGGAGAACCTATCTTTGTCAAAGGCACTTTGTCATCCTTGGCATGTTAGTTTCAAGGGGGTTAGTAGTGACGTCAGCTTTTGGTGGTAGCATATGTTCCTGTTGGTAATCTCGGTCTGAAAAGAAAAACTCTATAAAGCAGCAGACTGCAGCCCTCCCTTTTTTTCAAGTTAGGTTGCGATGTACAAAGTGTTCTCCTGTCAGAGATTGGGGGCAGGGAAGCAAAAAAAGAAAGTGAAAAAAGAAAAGAAAAAAAGGAAGAAAAGGGGATGCAAAGTAGGAGCGAGCGGTGGGCTACAAAGCGGCGGCTGCTACGATCAAAGGAAAGAGCATGAAATACTTCGGAACCAGAAGATGAGTGCCGCGCATAGCCGCCGCAATAGGTTGCCGACTACAGCGGCGTACGCCTGTTCTCTAACACTTAAAATGGTAAAGACAGCAACGAAGCAGTTACTAAAAGGGGGAGAAGCAGGCGGCGTACATTTAAATGTCAAGATGATGACAGTAAGCGATACCGAGTGGAGTCAGAAGAGCACCCGTTTAAAGGGAAAGGTCCTTAGCAAAATAGGGGCGGGGGGGGGGCAGGTGTCTTTATAGGTAGCCCGCTCAGGAGAATCGCCGCAAGAATTCGGCCTCACGTTGGCTAAGGAAAAGGGGAATTGAGAATGCAAAGAAAATGAGCCTTAAAGAGTCAAAAAAGAGGAGGAAACAAAAAAGCGGCATGGAGGAAAAGTGGGAGATTGGTGTACACAGAGGAAAAAATGCTAAAGAGAACTTTCTGGATTGATAATGACCTTGCCGATGCGTGGTAGCACTGGTTTTAGAAGCAAGAAAAAAAAGGAAGCCTACATATGCTATCATTGATTTTCTTTCAATTTTTCATTTTAAGTACAGATATACATGCATCCATATATCATTACAAAAAATTTTATTTCAAGAAACTTGAAATCACTGCTTCCTTTTTTCTTTCCACGCTACAAAAACCACGATAAAGAGTGCTTACCAGCGCAAACGACGTGGAAGAAGGGGACAGGAGAAGAGACGAGACAGAGCGTCAGCGCTCTGTCTCGTCCATTCTCCTTTCCTTTCCTGCCCGGTTGTTTGCGCTGGTAAGCACTCTTTATCATGTTATACCAACATGCGCAATCCTACTGTTTCTAAAACCAGCTCTACTATGTATCCTCAAGCTCATTGTAAATCGAAAAAGTTCTCTGCCCCCCGCCCCTTTTGCTAATGACCTTTTCCATTAAACACGTGCTCTTAAGACCCCATCCGGCATCGCTTACCATCATCATTTTGACAATTGAATGTATGCCGCCTGCTTCTCTCCCTTTTAGTAACTGCTTCGTTGCTGTCCTCATTTAGAGGTGTCTGAGAATAAACTTACACCGCTGTCGTCGGTAACCCTTTGTGGCGGCTAGACGCAGTGCCCATCTGCTGGTTTCGAAGTATTTCATGCTCTTTTCTTCGGTCATGTCTGTAGCGACCGCAGCGTTGTAGCCCATCGCTCGTTCCTACTTTGCATCCCCCTTTTCTTCCTCTTTTTTTCTTTTTTTCTTTTACTCTCATTTTTGCTTTCCTGCCCTCAACCTCTGACAGGAAAACACTTTGTACATCGCAATCTAACTTGAAAGAAAGCGAGGGCTGCACTCTCCTACTTTATAGATTTTTTTTTCTTTTGAGACTGAGATTACCAACAGGAACATACGCCACCATGAAAAGATGACGTCACTACTAATCCCCTTGAAACCAACACGCCAAGGATGACAAAGTGCCTTTGGCAGAGATAGGTCTTCCTATCAAACCGTGCCAGCCTGTCTGAAGCACATGTACTGTTCACCACCATTACCCCCCTGCCTGTTACCATCTGTTGGCTCCCATCCTAATTTTGAATACAACAGGACTAGGGGCTTATGTTTCTTGAATTGTTAGCATCATAAACCAACTGCTTTCCTTCTTCTTCAGGTTCAATCAATGTTTTCCTTTTGTGAACACTGTCTCGCTGTTTCATTCTACCTACATTTGAAGTAATTTTTTTTTCTAGGCTTCGGACTTTAGCGGCTAGACCTAAAATCAGGGCCGGCTTAGGTTGGTGTAAACGCAGTAATACATTTATCCAGCAAATTCAGACAAGAACTTGCTTAAGAGCAAGTTCTTTAGTACGCGCTATACTTGTTTCTTTCTCTATGCAAACTCGTGAATACAGCAACTTTGCAATGTGCAAGAGTTGGATGAGCCAACACTATTCTCATGCACATACTTGGTTAAATACAACACTTGTGCCACAATGCCTGTTTGAAGGACCATATTCTTGCAGAGGTTTTGATGTGCAACTAACACTGAATGTGGCAGTGCTTGCAGTGATGGCATATTATCACTGTGGCAGGGAGACAGTCACCTATAAATGTCGGTGCGTATCATGCCACAGTCCCATGAAATCAGACAAAAGTAAAAGTATGAGCTCTGTGGGCATATTTGCCCCAGCATAAATTCACTTTTGAAAAGCCAGTGATGCATACCTAACCTTGAAGACTGTGTGTCACCGTCTGTCGCACCTCTTCAAGATGAAACTCGTCATCTGAAGGCCCTCTCGAGCTCAGGCCTTAAAGATTTGAATTCATATTTTGTAATGAGGCCTTGCAAGCTTAAAAGAGGTACTGACATAAAAATATAAATGTTCATTTGATTCTGTTACAATAAGCAGCTATCCACCCAATTATCAGTCTGGGAATGTTTCTTGCAGTCTGTTAACAGGTGGTTATTGTTGAAGACAATTTTACTGCACCCAGCTCCAGTTTCAGTCAAACTGCATGTAGAGGGGCGGAACCGAGGGTGGTTTGTGAATAGAGCTGGCCACGTTAACACACAAAGCAGTGACCGACTCTCCACACGTGGCCTCACCAGCACACGACCACCAAGTAGGTGATAATGCCCATGAGAAGCATAGCAAGTAACCCAAAGTTGTGGTGCAAGAGTGTCAGTTGTTTCCATTTAGGCCAATTTATTGACAATGAACAGAGTTCCTTCACTGTGTGCAGATGCACAGTACACCTGTCCTGCAGAACTAGTATGTCCAATTTCTTTGACACATTCACTGCAGTTTTACGTGCAATAAAATGAAAATCAGTGGGTGTGAAAGCTCCCTTTAGAGGGCTAGTGAACAACCCCAAGGTCCAAAAGCTGTAAAGAGAAATATGTGCGCTTTTAGTTCGTGAACATGCTGCCTCAAGAATTTTGTGAATACGTGCTGTATTAGGAAAGTTACAGGGGCTAGAACATCGCGTTCAGCTGGTTTAAAATTTTCCTGCAGTCACGCCACCCGTCTCCTTCAGACGAAGGGGAAGCCGTGGTCCGTCGTAACTCCGCCTACTTCGGCATTGCGACAACCCTTCAGCGATTTACGTCATCAGCTAACTCGATCAGTCCCAATGCACTTCCAAGTGCTGCGACACGTGGTTGTTTTTCGTTTACCCGGTGCCAATACTTCTCCGTAGCTAGCCCAGTCCCTCAATTTGCAGCCGACAACTATTTGCAGCAAAACTGAATTCCAAAACCCGGACATGACATTTGGGAGCAGCAACACAAAACACAAATAATGCGCTTAATGTGGGTGTGCCTGTCAAAAGATGGCTCGACAATTTGCTTACTCTCAAAGACTGGGTCAGTGAAGTGTCCCGGTTACGTTGCGTGGGGCCTACAGGGAGTTTTGCAACTCATATGATTAAATATCTCTGTCTATGCTGTGGGTGGGAACAGGAACTGTCGTTGATTTCACTACTGTTTGATGATACCTGGTTTAGACTAATGAACAAGCTGCATGCTGCATCACATCGTTGATAGCCGAGTTATCGTTACTGTGTGTGCAAGGAGATTGGTCAGACATACGTAAAGAGGGCGGGAATTGTTTTTCGAAATGAAGGCTGTGCGCGGCACGCCGCTCTGTAATACTCAGACAACTTGATCACTGCAGTCTACTCCACGAATTACCGAGATTGTTTGGGGGTTGCAAAAAAAAGTCTGCGCCTGTTGACTGGCTCTTTAAGAAAAGTCTGTTTGAACACCCATTTTTTTCGAGGCCCTGGTAGGTAACTTTTCCAGGCAATGAATGCTTCATTTTTTCATCTCAACACATTCAAAAAGCACACTTTTCAATGATATTCAATGCGATTTCAGAATGACTGAAAATGCACATACCTCTTGAAGCTGACTGGCCGCCCGATGGCTGCAGCATCATGATTTCTCCAGCAATTTTTCTGTATAAATATTTCATAAACATAAGTATGATAACATCATTCCTGCACATACACAGGTTCATAAAAGTTTGAAAGGAGAAAATTGAAGGATATTAATGGAACTTCATGGCCCTGTCAAACGTTTCACAGGGACTTAAGGGAACAGGGTAAGCCTTGTATCTGCCTTGTAGTTGAGGCGAAGCTAATGTACTTTTTTCTCCTTAACCGTAGGAGCTGGAGTAATTACTTTACTATCATTGTATTAATGAGCCATTCTTATTTTTACTAAACCAAATTTATCACTGAAAATTGTAATGCTAACTTTCGGTAAATTTTTACTCCAGGTGCCTCGCTAACACACTATAGCTATTAGATGTCACATTGCACAAGAGGAATTTATCATACAACAATTATTCTGCTTCAGCATATTGCCTTTTACGGTACCTAAATACTAGCCAAAATCTAGGATTCTAGATACGGTGGTTGTTGCGAAAATGGAACTTAAGCACGAAAAAAGCATGTCTTGAGATAATCGCATATAAAGTTGGAAATCTACATTATTTCAAGAGTATACAACGAGTAACCGCAAATTGACGGACCCGTTCAATAGGCATAAGTCAGATACGCATCACCAATATAATTCTTTTCTTTTTGTGTTGAAACGTCTTGGCTGGCTTCCTTCACTTGTCACCTGGTATGCAGTCGTGTTGTCAGCACAATACTGTCAATGCAGTTCATGGGTGGGTGGGTCCTACGTTGTGCACTGCCCAGGTGCAAACTAAAATAGTTCAACACATTGACACTGGCTCTATTGCCATCATTAAAAGTGAACGCGTACCGCCTCAAGGGTGCATATTGTCACGTAAGAGTGAGAGTAGCCCGAAGACAGGAGACCGGGAGGTTAGTAGAAATAGAAGGAGATCCGTTTATTTGGCGTACTTGCGCCCACTAAAAAAAAACAGACACACCGGCTTAGCGGGAGGCGAACAGCGTGTTCGATGGTTGTCGGATAACAGAAATGTCCCACTGGAACGCAAGGCGCGTTCGACGGCCGTCGGGTAACAGAAATGTCCCACTGGAACGCAAGGCGCGTTCACCATCCGAGATACAGTCGCCGTGGCGTCTGGCGCTATCTCGTGTCAGCGATGTCCGAATTAATGTAGTCAAGGCAAAGTTCAAAGTTTAAGAAAAACTGTATTGTGCTAATTTACAGGTGAATCGGCAGTGGTTGCATGTATAAGGAAACTGGACTCGGTGCAGGAGCTCGATCGGATACGTCCGACACCACTCGCGTCTCGGCTCCCTCTGCGATGCGTTGCTCGGCGGTCCCGGCTTGAATCTCGGCTCGTTCTCCTCTTTCTGGCGATGCGTCACTATGCGCTCCCGGCTCGAAGGCTCACTTTTTGTTTTTTGAATGTTCGTTGAACCAATGGGCAACCGCGTCGAGTGGACGCGCTCAGGGCTCGGAGTCCACGTTAACGCAGTGCAGCGTTTCCCGAGCAAGCACGGAGACGCTACCGGAGCTGGAGGTGCTGACGGAGAATGAGACGCTGCCGGAGAATTCAGCTGTGCGAACTCGAGTGCCGCTGACACGGCCCTCCCGAAAATCGCGCCTGTCCTCAGGCGTGCGTGTCGTTAGATGGCGATGGTTCCGTAACTTCTAGGAGCGGCTCCTTATATCTACGAAGCTGCTCCACGTTGACGATTTTTTGGTTGATCATGTCCGGTGTGTGGGGTACTCTTTGGATCTCGGCCCTGTTTCCTCCGACGAGGGCCGTTATCTCGAACGGACCTTCATAGCGAGGATCTATTGTGCCTCGAGCGCTCAACTCAAGCAGGGCGAGGTCCCCCGTTATGAACCTCGGAGTTCGCCGCTTCTTGTCGTATCGGACCGTTGTTTTGCGCTGACTCTGCAGTAGCCTCTCTCTTGTCTCCGCACGTTCCCTTGCCAAGTCGTGTAGTCTATGAGACTCGTCGATGTCTCCCTCTACTGAGGCGAGGTTGAGCTCTCCTGGCAGTTTTGGGTTGTAGCCGTGCATGAGTCGAAATGGGCTGTGGCCACTGTGACGATGCTTCGTGGCGTTGATTGCTAGCGTTGCTCGGGGTAGTTCCCTGTGTCATTTGTCCTTGTTGTTTAGCATTTTGCGTAGCACCTGTTTCAACGTTCCTACCATTCGCTCAATCAGTCCGTTTGATTGTGGCCAGTACAGTGGGGAGTTCTGATGAGTAATTCCCAGTCTGTGATGGAATTGGTTGGTATTCTTGTTCACGAATCCCTTGGCTTTCTCCGTAATAATGACGCTGGGAACTCCAAATCGCGGAATCCACCGGTTTGTCATGAAGTCAAGGTAGTGCGCCGACGAAGTGCTCGGTATGGTCACGGCGTCCATGTATCTCGTGGCGTGGTCGATACACACGAGTATGTGGTCTCCCTTCTCGTTTAGCGGACCCATGTGATCCAGGGATATCACCGCGTTTGGCTCAGTAGGAATATCGCGTTGGATGAGGCAACCTTCATTCCGTGTCCTGCGGGCGTTGACAGTCTGGCACGTGTGGCAGGAGTCAACATACTCGCGGATGTCTTTTTTCATCGATGGCCACCAGTACTTTCGCTGGATCAGGTCTTTTGTCTTCTAGACGCCTAGGTGGCCGTTGTTGTCGTGGAAAACCATCATCACACCGCTTTGAGGGCAGCGGGAATGATCACCCTCCGACAGACCCGTCCTCCCTCGAGAGATTTCTTCACCAGTATGTCGTTTTCGATCTCGTAGTCTGAAGATTTGTGCTTGGCCTCCTCCCGAGATCTTTTGCAGTCAGTATCCCTCTCCTGAAACTCGCGTAGGCGACTGTGTTTGCCGACCACTACTGCGTAGCAGTGGAGGTCTCGGGTCGAAACGCCCTGGTCGAAAGCCTCTGCAGACTCCGACTGCCTCGAAAGTGCGTCAGCCGCGGAGTTCTGGCGTCCTGGCTTGTGCTCGGTGTGCGGACACACGTCCAAAGTGTCGCCTTTAGAAGTGAACGCTTGGTGATGCCTTAACAGAATTGCGTGAAGTTGTTCCCTCTCTGCCTCGGTGGCATCCTTCGTTATCTTCCGTGTGGCGTCTTCGACCTTACTCGTGAAGTCTTCGTCGGGTGCGGGAGACATTTCGTGTTGAGGCGCACGTACCCTTCGTCTTTGGAAACACTCTCGTCCGATTGCCGGCAGAACGTCGCAATAAGCGTTTCCCCGGTGTGGTGTGGTGTGCCTTGTTTCGGGGGGGGGGCACTTAGAACGATGAAAATTTTCCGGAGGGCTCGACTGGAACAATAGTCACATCGTTTGACGTGTGAAACGTTACGTCGACGTTCGCGACTCGTCGCCAGTCTGATACCAGAATCAGGTCGATGCCGCTGGGGAGTTCCGTTACCACGACGTCTTCGAGTCGCACATTCGTGGTGCCCAATGTCACCTCAAGCGTTGAAGCGAGAGTTGGGCATATGCTGCGGTTGAGAACTTCAATGTTCTCGCGCGATACCCATGCGTGCGTGGGAATGTCGTCCGTCAAAGCATTGGCACTCATGATGGATAAGTTGGCGCCACTGTCAATGCACACGCGGACGGGTCGGTTGTTAGCAGTACTGGACACTATTGGTAATGTGCCGCCCGTCGAATGCAAAAAAACAGTTCGCTTGCCTAGGTGACGTAGTCCCTGTTTCGTGGCTGCTATTGTCCCTCTTCGCTCGTTTCTCGTCCGCTCTGATCATTGCTGGGGTTTTCGGCTTTCTACAAACACGGGACAGGTGACCGATGTCGCCGCAGTTGAAGCACGAACGAGCAGAGATTGGCCGTGGGTGTGGAGCTCCCGGGAAATCGCTGCGTGGGTTGGCCTTCGGCAAGTTGGCAGAGCTGCTGTCTGGCACACGCTGGTTCGAACCCTGACCACGGCTCGCTGTAGACGATGACGGTTTCTTGTCGTTCTCGGCACACACGGTCGTGCGACGCCTCGCGTCGAGCAAAGCCGCTCTGTCAATGAGTTCGGTTACTGTGCCACACAGCTGCGCTGCGAGTGGGTTGGCCCATGTGTCGTCCTCGATGCCGCTGAGAATGATGGAAATTCGTTCTTCCTCTGCTAAACGGCACGGCGCCTTGTTCAGAATGGCGTTCTTCGAGTACATGTACTCGACGATGGTCTCGTGGCTCTGAAGGCGTCGCTTCGTCTGCAGTTCGAGGAACTCCTGCATTGTCAGCTTTCGTTTGAATCGGAGAATGAGCGCTTCTTTCCATTGCTCCTAGGTGTCTAACTGTGAGCCGTAGGCGCTGTGCCAATCCTTGGCAGATTCCGTCAAGCGGCTTGCTGCTGTCACCAACGTTAGCGATGGCGTCCAGTGGGCGAGCGCTGCGATTCTCTCCACTTGCGTAATCCATTCGTGAGCACTTTGTTGCGGCGTCCCATCGAACAAGGGGATTGAGAATGACGTGTCGCTTGTGGAATGAATCTGGATCGGGCTCGTCGTCAGTGGACTTCTCGACAGCGTGTTGGCGAGCAGGGCTTGTGTGTTCACGAGCGCGGCGAGGATCTGGGCCATGGAAGGTTCTCCCTCGTGCGTTGAAAAAATGGTCGGCGCGGTGGGGCGTGCCGCGTCTTGGTTGGTGCCGTTGTTCAGTGATGGTGGCCGCGTCGAACCCGAGGACATCGTTATGTCAGCAGGGGCGGAATGGTGCAGCCCGAGGGTTGAAGTCGTCACCCGTTCCATTGGCAGTGAAGTGTTCTGATGGGCTTCGTGCAATGTCTCACGTTCACTCGTGGTCGCACGGTTAAGCTGGGCTCGCAGACTGCTCAGTTCAGCGCAAAGCCTCGCGTTGTCGGCGGACAGTGTCTCCAGGTGCGCTTGCCTTTCGTCGTCGTAGGCAGCCTGGTCCTTCGTTGACGAGTCCGTCGGTTCTAGGGCTTGGCGAGTGATGTTGTCGCGGATGGTTCTTACAATGAGCTCGTCATTTCGTCCAGAGCACCGCAGACCTCGTGCTCTCAGCTCATCGACAAGTTGCTTTTTCGTTGCATTGGCCATCGTGCTGTGGTCGAGGGTCGTGAACACGCTTTCGACGATGGTCGTTTCGGAGTCCCGAGACGATGTATGGCGCGGCGTCGCTCCTTCTCGTGGCGTCGTTTCCTCCTCCGCATGCAGCTCGGTCGATTCACATCCTGTCGGCTGCGCCATGTCAGCGATGTCCGAATGAATGTAGTCAAGGCAAAGTTCAAAGTTTAAGAAAAACTGTATTGTGCTAAGTTACAGGTGAATCGGCAGTGGTTACTTGTATAAGGAAACTGGACTCGGTGCAGGAGCTCGATCGGATACGTCCGACGCCACTCGCGTCTCGGCTCGCTCTGCGATGCGTTGCTCTAAGGTCCCGGCTTGAATCTCGGCTCGTTCTCCTCTTTCTGGCGATGCGTCGCTATGCGCTCCCGGCTCGAAGGCTCACTTTTTGTTTTTTGAATGTTCGTTGAACCAATGGGCAACCGCGTCGAGTGGACGCGCTCAGGGCTCGGAGTCCACGTTAACGCAGTGCAGCGTTTCCCGAGCAAGCACGGAGACGATACTGGAGAAGGAGGCGCTGCCGGAGAATGAGACGCTGCCGGAGAATTCAGCTGTGCGAACTCGAGTGCCGCTGACACTCGTTATCAACGAATGGTCGACGTGCGGGCCATGATCTTCGCAGATGTGTCGCGGTGCATCCTGGACCACGATAAGGCCACGTGCCGGTGGTATCGGCATGTGCAACACTAACCACAATACGCCTCGCGGCATTGCTCCCCTCCTCAATGTAAGCATCGACCCGATGCTTTGTTTAAAATAAAACTAAAACAAAAGGACAACCTGTGCGAAAGTAAATGGCAAATAAGCACGAATCACGCACACATAAACAAAACAAGAGATGCCAACAGGGAGCCTCCTTTAGCGCGCATGATAAGGCTTCAAACGGGCGACGTGTACCACTTCTTGTCGTGCGCGGCGTCGTTGGGATGAGCTAGCCCCGTCAGGGACCAACTTAGTCATAGTCCACTTCACCCAGTTGACGGATGACATTGTATGGGCCGAAATAACGGCGCATGAGCTTTTCGCTTAATCCTCGGCGGCGAACGGGCGTCCAAACCCAGACTTTGTCACCTGGCCTGTATGTTAAATCGCGTCTCCGCAGGTTGTAGCGTCTTGCGTCGTTTCGCTGTTGGTCTTTTATGTGCCGACGAGCAAGCTGCCGGGCTTCTTCCGCGCGCTGAAGGTAGGCGGCCACGTCTAGGTTGTTTTCATCGGTGACATTAGGCAGCATGGCGTCCAGGATGGTAACGGCATCCCTCTCTTGGACGAGATTAAATGGTGTCATTTTAGTGGTCTCCTGCACCGCGGTGTTGTAGGCGAAGACCACGTAAGGCAGAATTAAGTCCCAGGTCTTGTGTTCTGTGTCCACGTACATAGCGAGCATATCGGCAATGGTCTTGTTCAAGCGTTCCGTGAGACCATTTGTCTGCGGATGGTACGCAGTTGTTCTTCGGTGATCTGTATGACTGTAATGTAAGATTGCCTGAGTAAGATCAGCCGTAAACGCCGTTCCCCTGTCTGTTATTAGTACCTCAGGTGCGCCATGATGGAGGAAAATTTATTCGACAAAAAATTAGGCAACTTCTACAGATGTGCCGTTCGGGAGGGCCTTAACTTCAGCGTATCGGGTAAGGTAATCAGTGGCCACTATGATCCACTTGTTACCGGATGTTGACGTGGGGAAAGGTCCAAGCAGGTCCATACCAATCTGTTGGAATGGTCTCGACGGGGGTTCCATTGGCTTGAGAAATCCAGCTGGTTTTGTTGGAGGTCTCTTCCGGCGCTGACATTCGCAGCAACTCTTCACGTACCGCGCAACATCTGAGGAGAGGCGGGGCCAGTAGTATTGTCCTTGAATTCTGTCGAGTGTGCGTGTAAAACCGAGGTGGCCTGCAGTGAGTTCGTCATGTACCGCTTGTAAAATTTCTTCTCTGAGGCTGCTTGGGACGACAAGAAGGTAAGCTGCCTTATTCGGCGCGAAGTTCTTTTTAACTACCAACCCGTTTCGCACACAGAAGGAGGATATTTCACGCTTGAACAGTGCAGGCGGTATGGAGGCCTTTCCTTCAATGTAGTTGATCAACTGTTGTAGGATCGGGTCTGAGCGCTGCTGTAATGCAAAGGTGCTGCTGCTGATAGGCCCAAGAAAGGCATCGTCGTCTTCATGGCTTGGTGGTGCGCCGACAGGGGCTCTTGAGAGGCAGTCTGCGTCGGAGTGCTTACGACCAGATGTGTAGACCACCTCCACGTCAGACTCCTGAAGCCGTAGGCTCCATCGAGCGAGGCGGCCAGAAGGGTCTTTCAAACTGGCCAACCAGCACAACGCATGATGGTCCGTTACGACCTTGGAAGGTCTGCCATATAAGTATGGGCGGAATTTCGAGGTGGCCCATACTATCGCAAGACACTCCTTCTCAGACGTGGAATAGTTCACTTCCGCTTTCGACAGTGAACGGCTTGCATACGCGATGACGCGCTCGCAGCCCTTGTGCTTCTGAACGAGAACGGCACCTAAGCCGATGCTGCTGGCGTCTGTATGTATCTCAGTTTCGGCATTTTCATCAAAGTGACCCAGCACAGGCGGCGACTGTAAACGTTGTTGAAGTTCTTTGAATGCCCCACGTTGCTCAGCTTTCCATTCGAAAGGGGCGTCCGACTTGGTGAGCTGCGTCAAAGGGGCAGCAATGTGTGAGAAGTTCTTGAGGAAGCGTCGGTAATAGGCGCACAGTCCTAAGAATCGGCGCACTGCTCTCTTATCTTGCGGTTGAAGAAACTGTGCGATAGCGGCTGTCTTCTCGGGATCTGGTCTTACGCCATCCTTGCTTATAAAATGGCCGAAGAACTGCAGTTCTTCATAGGCGAAATGGCATTTTTCTTGCTTCAGTGTCAGCCCTGATGACTTAATTGCGTCCAGTACCATCCGGAGCCTTTTCAGGTGGTCGCTAAAGTTGGAGGCGAAGACGACCACATCGTCCAGGTATACGAGACATATTTGCCACTTGAGACCTGCCAGTACTGTGTCCATTAGACGTTGGAAGGTTGCTGGAGCGGAACAAAGTCCAAATGGCATTACTTTGAACTCATACAATCCATCCGGCGTGATGAAGGCGGTCTTTTCTCGGTCTCTTTCAACAACATGAATTTGCCAATACCCTGTCTTCAGATCAATAGACGAGAAGTACCTTGCATCACTAAGACGATCTAGGGTATCCTCGATCCTTGGTAAAGGGTACACGTCCTTCTTGGTTACACTATTCAACCGTCGGTAATCGACGCAAAATCGAAGACTTCCGTCTTTCTTTTTGACAAGGACGACTGATGCCGCCCATGGGCTTTTTGAAGGCTGAAATACATCGTCGTGTAACATTTCCTCAACTTGCTCTCGGATGGCCTGATGTTCACGTGCCGACACACGATAAGGGCTTTGATGGAGAGGGCGGATGTCTTCTTGTGTTATGATTCGATGCTTTGCCAGAGAAGTGTGTTGGACCTGTGAAGAAGTGGCGAAACAGTCGTCATAACGTCGAAGGAGGTTCTGCAGCAGCTTCTGCTTGCATTGAGGCAAGGAAGGGTTAATGTCGAATGATAGCTGCGAGTTGTGGGTCTGTAAGGTGATGATCACTGGGTTCGAGAGGGCGAGGGTGTCATTGACTTCCGCGATTTCATCGAGAAAGGCAATGGTCGTGCCTTTGGCCAGGTGACGGTGTTCTTGGCTGAAATTTGTTAGCAGCACTGGGCCCTGTCCATTCCGGATGTCCGCATTGCCTCTTGCGATTGCGATATCACGGCCAAGCAAAAACTGTATGTTACCTTCGACGATGCCATGAGCATTTTCAGCAGTACCAGTGGTTACGGGGATTAGGGTCGTTGATCGGGGTGGGACGCTCACGTCATTCTCGAGCACATGGAGGGCTGCGCGATTATGTGGTGCCGAGTATGAATTTATGGCTTCATCCGAGGAAAGTTTGATGGATCTGGGCGCCAGGTCAATAACCGCGTGATGTTGAGTCAAGAAGTCCATGCCGAGAATGACGTCACGGGAGCACTGTGGGAGCACCAAGAAAGTGGCAAGGTATGTGTGACCATATTTACAGTGTTTGATGCCCGAGGAAAACGTTTTTTGGAGCCCACTCTCACACAACCATCCACTGAATTGTTGCGGTTTTGAGTTTTCCTATAGAGGCATTGAGCAAGTATTCTGGATGAGCTAGTTTCCAATATTTTGGCTTAACAGCCTCAATACAGATGCTGGAAGGTGTTCTTTATCAACCAATGGTTCACCATTCAACTGCTCTTTGTTGAAGTAACACTAAGTTTCGGCATCGTTCAATAAGCCTGTGTCAGTGATTGATATTTTTTGGAGCCATGGAAAAATTTGTGAACCGGACAGCTTTTCGCATATCCTCAAAACTGGCTCTATGTCTTTTAATGACTTAACGACAATAGTTGTGGTGCTTTCCAATGATGACACCTCTAAGAAGTCTCCGACTAGATATGTATTTCCTGACAGAAAGCTAGATGCCTTTGTTTTCTTGCGTTTTCGCAGTTCCGCATCCATTTTTTTCGGAATGTGCCAAATACACTCTGACTTGCTAACTGTAACTTCTCCATATAGCCGTAATGTTTGAACTGCAAGGAATCCCTCGCTACATAAGATTGCGGGAATTGCAGGCCTCCACCCAAGTTGTGAAATATTGTCATATTTAGAGAGGAAAAAAGTTGCGCTAAGACAAATGACCGATTATAGTTCAGAAAAGGCTCCGTATTTCAAATAATGCAAAAAAAAGAAATGATTTTTTTAAAAATACTTTTCCTTACCGTGTCCCCTACGGTACCCAAACAAGAATTTTTTTACCTTTCAAATTATCGCTAAATTTACTACACTTATAGAGTTTATTACAAAGCCTAAATTACTTTGGTAAATAGGGCAGTTTCTAAAATCAATAAAGGGGTGTTACAACCCTTTAAATCCGAAATTGTAATGGACAACCAAAATCTACCACACCGCTTTTGTAGCTAACCCACGCCTGCTCTGGTGAAGTCTGTTTAGTAGTACTGAACATTGATTTTCACACATGTACTCCAGGCAACACAGGTCTGGTAGAGCCACAAGATACATGACATGCAATCGAAATCCAAAGACATGGAGAAGAAATGCAGTGATTATGAGAAGAGGGCTACCAAGATAGTTGATAATCAGTGTAACCTGTCATGCAAATAAAAAGTAGTGCTCTTGTGGGAGCATTGGTAGGAAGGATAAGCAACCACCACTCGTACATTGTACTAACCATACGCACCACTCGTTAAGACAGGGAAGAGAGAGGGAATACAAATGGAATGGTGGTCAACCTAGGCCGGTAGCAAAAGAAGCATAAATGCAACAGGCATAAGTGATGTCGTAAGGAGATAAGTAGAGAGAGTGGAAGAAAGACATGATGACATGATGAATGAGGAGTGAAATTAACGTTAATAGAAAGCATAAACAAACAGAATACAACGAAACTCGCACAGGTGTATTATTTCTGAAGGGGGAAGCTTGCTGTATTAATGCTAACCTTCAACAGATAACGAATTGCACTTTGGGTCTGTCTGCACTGGTTCCAAATTGAAGTGATTCCATCACCTTTAGGAGCCTTCAGAATGAAACTTTCAAATTCAAGGGTTTGCAAGGTGTTCCAATTTCCTATACCCTGCACAAATGCTTACCCATTCCTTTGACCACAACCTCTGGCAACTCCCGATTTCGTTTTTTTTTCGTCAGCAAGTTTCCTTCTTAAGGATACAATTTCTTGCTCAAGCCTGGCCATCTTGTTGTTTTTTTCTTCACCTTCCACTGCAGGCAATTCGGACAAGGCCATCATCTCCTTTCGTTTCGCTGCCTCCTTTCTTTTCTTTTTTCTTTTTGGCTCAGCTCTCCCTGCAAAATCAGACTGAATGACAACTCTGCGTGACTGAAGAGTACTGCCTCGTCACGCCCACATTCTTTACTATGAACATGTGCTTGCTCGAAATTATTTCAATTCCATTAACACATATACAACATATGTTGTGATGTAGTCCAAGCCACATATAATGAATTATTGAATGTATTGAGCACTTGTGAATTCCTTTATTTTTGGTATACGAAATATTTTATAACATATTCACTTAAATACATTATTTCCTTCTGGTTGAATATCATTACAGTACTACTTGAACGAACATCAGTTCAGAAAACTATGCAAGTGAGGATGCCGAATTCAGTGTAGGAGAGAAGTGAGGGTGACAAGGGTGCAAGAAGGTACGCTTTTTCATTGTGCCTCATGCCCTCAAGCACTCTTGTTCTCTTTCTTCCTTACAAGACACAGCTTACATTTAGAGCATGTGATCGTGAGGCAGTGCACAGGAATTTCACGGCATCCCGTTATGGCCGCAACAGCTATGCAAGAAGCTTTGAAGAATCTTTCTAATAGACATAACATTATGACCGAGTTTTTTTAGGTCAACTTACGAGTCTAAAACGATGTATAATACATTTTGTCAGAGTTGCCAGAAAGAAAACAAAATTTAGTTACCCGAGAAGGCGCAGATTTAAGGACGTCATCAAAAACGTGCTCTGGAAATCGCATACGCCTTCTGAACAGCTTCCGGGCTAGGTCGTCTTTGGACTCTGTAACAATAGTTCAGTGAAGTTTCTCAGAGAGGAAGTGATGAGGTCATGTGCAGTTGTTTGAGGCAAAGTAATGTACAATACTAATGTAATGATTACACATAAGTGGCCAAAAGTCTGAATAATTATGACATGCAAAATCACACTCATGCACAAAGATGGATAGTTTAAAAATAACTGGCAAGGGCCACTATGCAGTACAATTGTGGATTATGGACTTCGTATTAAACAAGTGTAAAGGCAAAATTAACTGTTGGACAATGCACAAATATTCCAACTTTTAAGCATACACACAAGCACAGTTTCCCTACAAATCAAAGAGAAGCTGAGGTGCTCGTAGTGGTTTTCACCAACATCTGTATTGATATGACCATTTACCTACTTGCCAAGTTGTCTAACAATAGAGACAAAGGCAAGAAGTGAGACCGGCAGAATGAAGTGACATGCATTTTTTTCATGTTGCACTCAATCCGTACCTTTCTGTCAGACCCCTGTGCTTTGTTTGTGATGGTCATATCCACAATGTAAGGAGCTTAGCACACTAGAAATATGCACACAACAAAATATTCTTACATGCCATTGAACTTGTTGCCCTAAAGCCTGTTTCAATTTGGCATCTGAATAATATTGCTACAAAGGAATCCTTTTTTATATGTTTTCTTTCGTGTATTCATTTCTTACAGAATTTTCAATCAATCCAGTATATACAAAGAAGGAAGAGAATAACAATACGAGAGAGTAGAGTTGTTTCCAATGTGTGGCTTATGTGCATTCACTTCAACTGCCTTGATTGTCATATGAGAAAATTATTTGGTTTTGAAGGCAGCTTAGCTTTGACATGCACTTCGCAAATTTACTTTGCAACTGTGGAGCATGTAATTATGCCTATGTGGTTGGTGTATGCCTTGCACGCAACTTAGCGCTAATAGCTCACTGCGAGATCATGCCAAAAAATGACATTTTAGGCCGAAAAGAGAACGATGTTGTTGAAAATGCGTGGTTGCGTACGAATTAAAACATACCTATAAGTAGCAAGACCCGGTTAGAGGTAAGGTGCCTTTAAATGCCCACGCGATACGACTGCACAATGGGTTAGACAAAGGTGATATACAGAAATCTATTAGAGGTAAGATGCATTTCAAAACCTACGCAATACGACTGCACAATGGGTTAGACAAAGGTGGTATACATAAATCTATAATTCACCAAATACGTAAAAAATAGCTGACTGACGAGTCCGCGCTTTGTCCTGTGCGCTTACTAGCATAACAATGATCTACGTTTGCCCAATTTCTATTGGGCACAGGTTTACGCCACTAGCCTTGAAAGTTTAAATAAAAGGCCTTGAGTTTGTTTGTGTGTGTGTGTGTGCGTGCGTGCGGCACAGCCAAATGTTTCGTGCATGCACAAGATTCATTGTAGAACATAGCGCGAACGGTGATGAGATTGACCAAACAGGACTAGCAATGCATATTTGCGCCCAAACAGGACTAGCAATGCATATTTGCGCTAGACCAGTTAGGGCTTTCTCCTCATCGTTGTTTACGCTGTGTTCCACCACGAGTCTGTACTAACAAACTCAACTTCGTACGCTTCTATTGCACAAGGCGTTAACGCAGGAAGCAAGAATCCGCGAAAACAACTTGCACCATACAAGTAGCCATTACAGTCGCAAAGGGCTGCTACAACTCAATGCACGAAGAGACGGTAAACAAAAAATAAACATACAAGCAGTAATGAACAGCCACGCTTTACAGCAAGCTGCACGCTTCTCACCTGCTAATTCCACGACATCTCCAGGAAAGTAATCTTCGAGCTCGCCGTCTTCCCGCTTTTCTCTCCAATAAATTTTTATTCTTGCCTGAGGCGAGGTCCGTTTCAAACGACGGCCTGAAATCGCGTATCAGTGAGGCCGCCACGACGGCTTTCGCGCCATCTTTATATGCGACGTACGCATACATAATTATAAACAAAAAAACCAACTGATAAAACAAAAAAACGCAACACCCGAATCTCGGCGGGAAGAGGGGCTTGCAAGCAATGGCGGGCGCCAATAGGCCTAAGAGGCTATGAATGGCTTCGTCTGCTTTGAGCTTTTACGACTTTTGGATTTTATGGTGTTTTCTGCTTTTGTAGCTGCACCCTCTTGAAGAGAATGGGGTGCTCGAATCGTTCGAATCACGAAACATTGATAAACATAAAACAGTGCCGATTTCCTTACTACTTTTAATAAGTGGTAGCACAAAATGAAGTATTGTATTTCGAAAGTGAATTAATAATGCCACACTTCTCATTCGCAAACCAGCAGAGAAACATGAGAGGTTTGCATCATTGCATGTCTTTCACAAGGCCGGGCGTGACAAGTTACCGGAAAGACGCATTAATTAACAATATACGAGGGCATTCATAAGTTGCATGTGCATTGTTAACATACTTAGTCTTTCGTCGCTAGCTGATCTTTAGTTGGGGCGATGAAATGCCGGCTGCAAGGGCAAAGGTCAATGGATGCGACATGCTAGAGCCATGGATCCATGTGCTTAGATTTAAGGTGCACACTCATGAGCCTAATATGTAGTCAAGACTTCTGGAGCTGCCATCTGTGGCATTCCTCATAACCATATTGTGGTTTTTGGGCGTGAAACTCCAGCATTATTGTACTATAAATACTTACAAGAAAAAGTACACTGAGACAGGGCTGAGTTGAACATTCTTGAATTGCACAGTTCGGCACTATTACTTGCGAAGTGTCATTCGTTTCAGTTGCACCTTTGAGGATGTCTGACCAGACGTACAGTGCGGACATGTCTGTATTACGTTGCACCAAGAAACTCCAACGTATCATATATTGTGGTGGTAAGTAGGTAGTATATTTTACTGATATTCTGAGTAACTCCCGTATTCATAGAGCAAGGACCGTGGGCTGCTCCCACGTTGGGATGGCAAGGCCAAACCTCACCGCCACGTCGTGGGCCTGCTGGACTGCCTGAATCTTGGTTTCTAATTGGCCCGCAAATACAAAGTGTCTTGCGAAATCTCTTCACCCGCATGGAGCTGTAAGGAGGGACACGATAGAAGATCTCCGTGAAACGTCGACTAGATCAAAAGACAGGGATACGAGTGCATTGCGACCGCAGTGTAACCGACTGAGGGCGTTATAGATTTCAGTGGGCCAAAAGAAACACCCGCAAGTGAGATAATGCTTCGTGACCCGTCGCGGGTTCAGCCTGTTTCGACTTCGGAGAGCCCGAGCACGACAAATGAGACCGCAATTATTAACTGTGAATTGATGTCGCAGCTAGTTTATTCATAAGTGTCGAAAAAAAAACAGAAAAAAACAAGTAATGTTACATACGGCGTTCGACAAGTGCTATTCATCTACAAGTGCAGCTATAGTCAATGGTCAAAGCACATCAGAAGATCATCCGTGTTTTCTACCGTGGTAGAGACAATCGAAGAAAACTGGGAGCTGGAACACGCGGGAGAAAAAAACTTTATCATCGATTCTGAATGATAGGATCGAAGTTTGGTTTGGTCGCTTAAAAGCATTCTGACAGTGTCTCAAAGGAGCGAATTCTACTCTCTGAAAGCTGTGCAACAAGAGCAAGCAGGTATCCATGTATTATTTCCTCCCCATTCATCATCTACGGCCCGCTCATTGCAGTAATAAAGCTTAGTTGTTCATCAGGACGTCTTCGGCGGCTAGTTGGTTCATTACTTCAAAATAAAAATTGCCAAACGAAAAACACACCATAAAGAAGGAACATTTAAACACGTCGAGCGCAACAAAACAGTTTGCGCTTGACCTTATTAAGTGTTCCTTCTTTGTGGTGTATTTTTCTTTAGTTGCGTAATTTTTACTTTGAACTTACTTTTCAGTTATATCAATATTTTAGAGCCTTCGAAGGGCTCTCGCACAACCACCCAAATGTGCTTTTACAAATAAACCGTGATAAGGACGATTTATTACGCCTTTCTATTTTAACGTCTCATTATATACATCTGTATGCATCCTAATTTTTGCCTGCACGCGCCGTAGTCCGCAATGTTTAATATTCACTAATGGAGTTTGCCCACAGATACTGCACAGCTGGGTGCTTGAGTCACATAATCTATCCATTTAAAGTATACTTGTGCCTTATACATTCACTTATCTAGAGTCCCACTAGAAGGCAGAGTTCTTGAACTGCACGAATTGCACAACTGCGTTCAAAAATATAGACACGCAGTTGGTCCAACTTCTTAAATGTTAGCTGAAGTTCGCGTCACCTGGACGCTGGAATACAAAACGCAAAAAAAACGAATAATTGTACAGATTACAAACAACAGATAGCGCAAAAATTGGTGATTACAAGTTAGGGGTCTTTTATTTGTTCGGGTTTTTATACGTGTAGGATGACGGGAGTTTTGCAACTCAAATGTACACTCTGCAAGGGCTTCTTATGTTTTCCCGTGTGTATTTTTCCGAGGCAGTTTGAAGCATTTGAGGCAACTGAAATTTGACTGTGCGATGGTTCGGTCTCCATATTTTAGTAGCGAAAGTGTAACAGGGACAGCCACTTAGTCATTTCTCTGCTGTGGGTACTGCTCCCAGTGCTCTCAGTGAGCCCGCGCCTTTGCCTTTAAAATGAGCCAACGTTCATCCAGGATTCTTCGGAAGCGTTACCTCGACAGAGACGAGCCATTCGTACTACCGCAATCGACTGCCTATTGAAAGAAGCAACGAGAGCGCAGCCGCACTCGTCACTATGACTCCCAGGACGACCGATTTTCCGCAGAAACTCCAATATCCTCTGGTGACCCGTCGTCGTCATGTGATCCTGGATTCACCGCCGACGACGAGTCGTTAAACTCACATTCGAGTTCTACATTTGATTTGTTCGGTCCCGAAAACAACGCCAGCTGGAGTCCAGATGACCTGCGTCCGCCACAGGCCGATGACCTTGTTGACGACGACAGCTTTGGCGCCCTCACTGATGCAGAAGGTGACACAGAGTCCGAAGCATCAGAGGGAGCCCAGGATGAGCCTTCATCGATAGACGAGACATTCAGCGACTGTAACGACAGTTTCCATAGTGATAGTGACGCTGAAATTGGCGACGAGTCTGAAGAAGTGCTCCCCACCTTTCTGGAGGAGTCAGAGATGTTGGCTGAAGATTTTGCCCACTTGGAGTCTCAGACTCTGCCAGGCTCGCCGACAACAAAGGGAGCTGCAGTTATAATGATCATGGCCTTTGTCATAACGCATGGCCTCAGCTGGGAGGCCTTGGATGACCTCCTGAGTCTCATTGATGGCCTCCTTGGATTCGGAGAAACACTTTTCCACGAATGAAGCACTTGTTCAGAAAGATGTGGTCATTCAGAACGAAGAGCCTAGTCAAGAACTTTTTATATTATGATGACTGTGGCAGCCTTCTGAACTTCCAAACTGGCACAAAAACCATGAGGCGTCCCATTTGTTGTGTAGACAATGACGTCTTTGCATTGAAGGCCAAATGAATTTTTTATTATTCTAAATTTAAAAGAGCAGGTAAAATCAGTAATTGCTCGAACCAAGGATGTTCTCTTTAGAAAACTCACGCAGTTAAATGATGAGAACAACCTAACATCTGCGGCCTTCATTGACATAACAAGTGGGACAATGCTCAGAAATTTGCGCGAAATGGGGAAGTAGAAAAGATGGATCTGGCAATCACATTGAACACAGATGAAAGCCCTGTGTTTAGGTCATAAACATCGTCGATATGGCCCATTCAGTTCTTGATAAATGAGCTGCCACCAAATTATCGTATGAAAAACTGCTTGGTTGGTGGTCTTTGGTTTGGACGCCACCCAGACACTTTACTGTTAATGGGCAAGTTCGTGCAAGAAGTGAACAACTTTGGCCACCTAGTCTGGAGGACGGCATCCTCAGCCATCAAGTCTACAGTTCATGCAATCTGCTGCTGTGTCGACGCACCTGCCCGTGCCACTGTTATGAACACGGTGCAGTTCAATGGCATGTTTGGCTGCCCCTGGTGCTACGCTTGTGGAGAGCATCATGAAGGTAAATCATTTCAGTAATGCACAGTACATTCTATTAGATGCGTAACTTTTGTGCCATCATAACTGGTGCTAAAGCTACTGTTAAGATTTAGGGAGATTGCATGAACGGTGGCGACGCTACGCACTCTGGGTAGGCAGCCATTTTTCGTCAGAGGTGGTTGGAAAGTGCAGCAGCGCAGTCGTGTTTGCGAGCGTTGGCGTAGCTTTCAGGCATGATCGAGTGCGAGCGTGACGCAAATTTAACTCCAAGAAAAGTCGTGCACGATGCCAGCCTAACCGGAAGACTGCACCCTAACGCTGTGCCAGGAAGACCTCGAGCGGTACCAAAAAAAGACGAGAATTTGCTCCGAGTGACCCATTCACGCTTTGTGCGGGCGACTGTGTAAGCAAAGTGCACTTGTGCCCACGCGTCTACAGCTCTGATATTCATAAATTTCTCGTTCCGAGGGCGAGTTTGGTTACCCGGGGGCTGTAGTCGAGAAAGGCAATCAAGGGCCACAACTTTGTGACGAGTGGCTGGTTGTGGGAGTCCTGAAAGAAATTCGCTGCCGATACCGTTGTCGTCGACACTCAAGTAAGAGGTGTTAAATCACTTCATTTTGCCGCAGATGCTAATGTTTGTTTCCGTGCAGATTAAACTTCCAGTGTGTTAAGAAGCCGCCGTCGACGTATTGTTCATGGGCAAGAGTGATGGCGAGGTCCTTGCCGCGCACTGGACATGCATGACCGGGAACAACGAAGCCTGCTCTCATCCCGCTGTGCTGTTATTCTACGTGGTGTGCGACGCACATGCACGAGAAAAGTGCTCCTCAATTGAACACGTCTCTTTTGAGTGACGAGGACCATGGTGTTGGCGGCGACTTTCTTCACGCACGGCTCCCGTACCCGACCACTCTACACAAACTTGTGACCTTTGAGGGCCTTTCTGGGCTTAATCTGCTTCTGGGTTTTCAAACTCGGCCTTGGAACGAAAAAGTCATGAATGTTGGAGCTGTCGACGCGCCGCCACAAGTACATGTTGCTTACACAGTCGCCCGCACGAAGTGTGGATGGGTCACTCTGAGCAAATTCTCGTCTTTTCTTTGTACTGATCGATGACTTTCTTACACAGAGTTGCAGTGTAGTCTTGCGGTGAGGCTGCTATCACGCACGACACTTTTCGCAGTTACCTTGCTTCGTGATGACACTCGATCAAGCCTGCAAGCTACGCCAACGCTCGCAAACACGACGACGCTGCTGCACTGCCCGGCTACCTCAGACAAAAAAATGGCTGCCTACCCAGAGCCCATAGCGTCGACGCCGTTCATGCAAGCTTCCTATAGCGTTCTGTATCTAGGAGTCTTCTGTCATTGAATACTGAAGTCTATAGGCTTTTTTTCAGTGAAGCTTCATTTGTGAATTAAAAGTGATCAAGCTTAGCTTATCCAGTATACAGAAAATCATATTGGCATGATGTGGTTTGGGGCTTAAATTATTGCTATGAGCCTGTGTGTAGATTGCATTATTTACATTACGTGATTAAATGCAGGCTTAGTGCTTACCTTAAACTTTACGACATAATTTTTCAGGAGGCCAGAGGTACATGAACGTTATAGCAGAGGAGCTGCGGACAGCAAAGGGCATGCTTCGAGGTATGAAGTTTTCCATCGACGTTGGAGAGCCAGTGAATGGTTTGAAGGGGCCCTCATCATTCTCGAGTCTGAAGGGTTTCGACCTTGTGCTTGGTCAAGCAGTCGAATACATAAACTGTATTCTTCTGGGCGTCCCTAGTTGTTTCACTGATACTTTGTTTGACTCAAGTAACAATCAAGAGCTTTATTACGATGGTTAGTATTGCCTTGTAGATTGCAAGGTGGTTTGAGTGTAGCCTTGTGCCTTTGACTAAGTACAATGCATAGCTCATTACCAAAAAATTCCCCCAACTAATCTGATGTAATGAGCGAGACAGACACAACACCCGTTCGTCGGCCAAGCTGTTTTGTTCTGCCTCTTCTTTCTCCTCCTCGCTCGCCTAGCATGCGCGTCTGTGCCTGATAGCCAGTTTCGGTCTTTGTCATCACACAGAATATTTCCTAGAATTTTCTGAAGAAGCATGTATACCTGTTGCTGAATTAGCTATAAAAATAAACATATGATGTACGATAAATATCTTGTTTACTGGTTTGAAGTATGAATACAGATTCTTGATTATAATTGTTTAAAAAATGACTGGTGTAAATATGGACATGCTTTAAAAGAAAGATTGCGTGGCTAAATCATTGTAGGTTGACAGTTCACGTGATTGCAGCAGTATTTAGAGAAAAGCTGTTGCTTTAAGTATTTAACAAAAAAGTAAGAGCATTTTCAGTTGGTGCAGTCTTATCGGAATGAGATATCGGTTGGTTACTTATTATTGCCCATGCATGGGCACTAGGTACACACTTTGCCGTCTATTAGCAACTAACTATACTATGGCTATGGTTCTAATCAGTGCTGTACATTTCTAGAAATGTGGTCATAACAACCTCAATAAAATGAAAAAAGTGCATGCTCATTTTCTTTTTAGATGGACACTAAAGAGAAACAGTGATGTTGCTTGAATTGACAAAGTGTATTCTGAGATTGGTAATGGCATATGTTTGACCACAATGAGTTCATTATTAGCAGAGAAAATCAAGGTTGAAGTATTTTTAACTTTTATGCCAAAATCTCAGTGCGTCACATAAGAAATTTGAAAATGTAGTTTAGGTATCTTCGTAGCATTGGCTCAATGAAATTTTTTCATACTTCATATGCTAGGTCTGTTAGGTATCTTCGTAGCATTGGCTCAATGAAATTTTTTCATACTTCATATGCTAGGTCTGTGGCACCCACAGGTAAACAATGTACTTCATTTTTATCTCTTGGAAGCTACGTAAGGCCCAGTAGATGCATACGGACTTTCATATATAGTATGGAGTTTAGTGTGGGAATCTCAAAGTTGCATCGCCACTCCCATTTTCATTTTTCACGTTTTCTTACTAAGCGTCGTGTCGTAGTAAGAGTGGAATTTTAGGGATTGTGAAATTGTATTTTACTGATAGACGAAAAATCGTTTGGCTCTTTAAATTCCATATAAATTATTTGAGAACTTTATCTTCGTTGACATATAGTCATAAATAAAGCATATATTTGTGAAAAGCAACTTCAAAGGCCAACATAATTGCTGCGGTGACATGTTGAAGTGTGTCCTACCATGATATTTTTCTCCATTTATTTCCTTGCTACAGGCATGTACATATAAATTCTGTTAATTATTTAATTTGAGGTACACTAGTGCTGTCACTTGAAAGTGGTAAGTAAAAAAGAGTAAAAAGTGACATCAACTGTACAAATTCTCTCACAGTATGTCTCTGGTGCCTGCAATTATTTGCCACTCATCCTTCTGTAGAGAACAGTGTCCCCCTTTGTCCCTTTGCTTAAAAAATTATCTGGCAGATGTATGAAGTTTTATAATAAAATATATAATGTCATACTTTATGCAGGGCGCTCAACAACTGTGGCTCAAGTGGACAAGAAGCTGCTCTCCATCAGGCCTCCTCAGTGCTTCACCAGACTTCCATGCTCAATCAAAGAGTGCTGCCATTGGAAGGCAAATGAATGGCGGCACTGGCTCGTGTACTACGCTGTGCCAACCTGTACAGGGATCCTGCCCCAGCGCTACCCGAACCACTTGCTCCTCGTTGAAGCTATGCGCAGACTTCTTTCAGAAAAGCTAAGTGCGCCACAACTGCATCGTGTTGGTAAGTTGCTCAGATTGCTGAACTATAGAGATTGTAGCGTTGTCAGTTTTCATGTAGAGATCTTCAACTCTTCAAACAGCCAATCATCGCTGGCCACAGTGCACACGATGGGTCGAGCTCCATCAAGTGCACCCTGCAGAGCACACCATCGGGCAACAAAGATGGAGCACATCAAATGTTTGAGGTGTGCTTCGTAACATGTCGCCAAACTGCAAACCGTTCTTACTTACTCTCCTGCTCATCGACAATGTGCAAAGGCTTGTGGAAAAGTAGGAAGTATTTGACAAGCAATCACCAATAATCATACTTGGACAATGTAGTTGTGTCTTCAGAGGTGGAGTTACAGCAGCTGACACGTGAATTCTGGCATTATAATTGATAGCGCGAGCCCGACACTCACTGCAGCGACAAGCTGAAGTGATTTATTTCACGAAATGCCTTACGATTCTTACACGACTTTGCAGTTTACAAGTCATCTATCGCAAAATTTTTGGCATACTAGTCAGCTAGGGCAATATTTGGTGTGCAGCTCCCATTCACACAAAACATGTTGTAACACAGGCAGATAATGCATGCTGTCTACAAGAGGTTCAGTGAAATAGACTAGGAATCTGATTGATATGTGGAGTTTAACATGCCAAAAGGACCATATGATTATGAGAGACGCCATAGTGGAGGGATTCTAAAATTTGGACCGCCCGAAGTTTTTTAACATGCACCCAAATCTGAGCATCCGGGCCTACACCATTTTCGCCTCCATAGAAAATGCAGCCGCCGCATCCAGCATTCCATCTCACGACCTGAGTGTCAGCAGGCGAGTGCATTCGCCACTAGACCACCGCGGCAGGGCAAGACTAGACATAGAGTTAGATCAGTCACCGGGGCTACGTAATGTTAAAAGAAATGGTACTACATGTCGTGAATGCGGGAAGTTGCTACATATTGTGAATGCGGGAAGTTGCCATTTCATTCGGTTGAGCCACTGTGATCTGGTGTGATTCGCATGTTTAAAGTATTTTAAATAGTAAATGCAAGAACTTAAATAGATCTGTCTGTGAATGATTCTTAGGACTTGCTGTACTGGCTTAACATGTTTATGCGAAATCGTCAAAATCGTTTCAGGGCCGAAAATAATGTAAAGTGAAACTTTCATCTTTCAGCATCGTCTCTGTCACTGTCGGTGCTTTACAAGTGAAGAACTTGGAGGGAAAAATCATCGTTGTCGGCAATGCTTTCAGCCCCAAAAAACAATCTGAAGAAGCGCCTTTTTGAGAGACTCAGACTACACCATGCTGTCATGCTTGCATTAGGAGAAATATGCATGTGTTCACAGAACATTCTATTTTTACAATGATTTTCTTTCAAAACTGTGGCCACATATGTCCATCTAGTGTCAAGAAAACCAAACCAAACAAAAACGGTTGCAGTATACAGTGAAATCTCGCTATACCGAACTTCAGGGGACCGTAGAAATTTGTTCATTATTTTTAAAGGTCGTTATAGCGAAAGCTCGAAAATTAATCATAAATACTTATTTCTCACCGACCAAAACGACTTACCTTTACAACAGTGGGTCCTTGATGATGATGATATATGGTGTTTTTTGGCGCAAGGGCCATTTGATGGCCAAAGAGCGCCAGTTCATGAGACAGGAATGTGGACAATGGTTGTGATTAGCGGCTGTATAAGGGCCATAAAATTCCTCGCAGTAAAGCGGGTAAAAACATACAAGTAATAAAATCATGACTATGCCGTGAAAGGTGTGCATGGTGTAAATAGGTGACAAAAGTTGGTGATAATGAAAAACGATGGTGGACATGTATGGCATTAGCACAAGTACCTCACACGTTAGTACCCTTGCGTGCAAGGGCCGTGAGGCAAGTGCTTTCCTGTGTAGCCACCGCAGCAAAAACATCTCTAGAGAGGTCGTGCTACGGTATGCCCGGGTATATTATATGAAAATTATGAATTTCCTTTAAAAACGCTAATAATGATTTGTGACTAAAAAGCGGTTCCCTACCGACGAACATTGCAGGGTGTAAAGGTATATGTTGTCGGTAGGATAGTGGGAAGTGTTGTCTTTTTAGAGTGTCTAAATGTTTACATTGAATTAAAACGTGAAGAACTGTTAATGTCTCACCACATTTATCCCACAATGGTGGATCACCACCGGACAAAAGATGTGTGTGTGTCGTGTATATGTGTCCTATCCTGAGTCTTGTTAGTGTTACCTCTGTTAGACGTGATTTTGATACTGGTGGCCAATGGCCAAGGTGTGGCTTGATAACGTGTAGTTTGTTTTGTGTGTGTGTATCCCACTTGCTCTGCCAGTAGTCACTGAGGTTTCGTTTGAGAGAGTGCTTCAGATCAAGGACCGGGATTGATATGGGTGTAGGGGCAGTGTTTTTGTGGACGGATGCAGCGAGCTGATCCGCCCTCACGTTGCCTTGGATCTCACGGTGCCCTGGCACCCAGCACACCACAACATGTTGGTTGAGTGTGTAGAGTGTGCAAAATATGGAGTAAAGTGAGACAAGGACAGGGTTTTTTTGTTTTTTAAGACTGTGCAGAACCGTTACCACACTGAGGGAGTCTGTATAAATTACTGCTTTTTGTATTTGTAATTGTTTAATGTGTTTAGCTGCCACAAGTATCGCGTAAGCTTCCGCTGTGAAGATACTTGTGCCTGGAAGTAGAGGGCCAGCATCCGAAAAGGAAGGGCCAACGGCAGCGTAGGACACAGAGGAGTTAGACTTAGAGGCATCTGTAAAAACCTCAGGACGTGTGTATTTGTGTTGAAGTTCCAGGAAACATGTTCGGATATGTGCAATGGGCGCATGTTTTGTAACCTCTAGAAAAGACACATCAAAGTCTATAGTCTGCCACTGCCACGGTGGCGGGTACGCTACAGGAGCCATTAAACTGTGTTCGAGTGACACTCCAGTGTCCTCAGCTAGACCCTTCAGGCGAACTGAGAAGGGCTGCCTCATTGAAGGCCTGTTTTGAAAAAGAATGGAGCTCGACAAGTCATTAATAGTAGAGTATGAGGGATGCCTCTTGTCTGCTTTCACCTTAAGGAAGTATACAAAGGACATGTAGGTTCTTTGCAGATGAAGCGACCACTCAACATAAAGGCTTTCTACGGGGCTGGTGCGAAAGGCACCCGTAGAAAGGCGGATGCCCAAATGGTGCAAGGGGTCCAGCATCTTCAAGGCACTTTGAGTAGCAGACTGATAGACAACGGCCCCATAATCTAAGCGGGTGCGAATGAGGCTTTTATAGAGGTTCATGAGGCATTGCCTATGACTACCCCACGTAGTACGTGACAACACTTTTATAACATTCATGGCTTTTAAACATTTAGTTTTGAAATACTTGATGTACGGTACGAAGGTTAACTTATTGTCTAAGATTAAGCCTAAAAATTTATACTCGGCTTTGACAGACACACGTTGCCCGTTCAGTCGAATGTCAGGTTCCGAGTGCATGCCTCTCTTTCGAGAGAACAAGACACACGTGCTTTTTTGTGGGTTAAGTCGAAATCCGTTTACATCTGCCTATTTGGAGACCTTATTTAAACCCAGCTGAACCTGCCGCTCACACATGGCTAAGTTGCATGACTTGAAGCCAAGCTGAACGTCGTCGACATATGTACAATAGAACATATTGCGGGGAATGGACAAGTGCAAAGAATTCATTTTGATAATAAAGAGTGTGCAACTAAGCACGCCACCTTGTGGCACGCCTGTTTCCTGGACAAATGTTTGAGAGAGCACACTGCCTAGACGGACACGGAATGTCCGGTTTAACAGGTAGCTTTCGATTATATGAAACATTCTTCCGTGCACACCAAGGTGGGACAGGTCTCTTAGGATTCCAAAACGCCATGTTGTATCATACGCTTTTTCGATATCAAGGAACACAGAGAGAAAATATTGTTTATGGACAAAGGCGTCTCTGATCTGTGCCTCGATACGAACAAGGTGGTCTGTGGTGGATCTTTCTCGAAACCCGCACTGAAATTGGTCGAGCAAATTGTTTGTTTCAAGGATATGTACGAGTCGGCAGTTTATCATTTTTTCGAAGACTTTGCACAGGCAGCTTGTAAGTGCAATAGGCCTATAACTTGAAGCTAAAGAAGGGTCCTTACCCTCTTTCAAAATGGGAATAATAATAGCCTCTTTCAGGAGGTAGGGATAGTGCCAGAAAACCAGATAGCATTGTATAAACAAAGTAAGGTTTTTCGTGTTTCGGCTGGTAGGTTTTTTAACATTTCATACACCACACGGTCAGAACCTGGGGCAGAAGTACTGCAGGAGTTTAGAGATGTTCGGAGCTCAGCGAGACTGAAAGCTTGGTTATATGCCTCGTATCTAGTGGAATTTATGTTCTAGTTTCTGCTTTTCTATTCTTGTTCTGTATTTTTGGAAAGTGTCAGTATAGTGGGACGAGCTGGATACTCGCTCAAAGTGTGCACCGAGGAAGTTTGCCTGATCTTCCAAGGTATCACCCTGAGTGTTTACGAGTGGAAGTGTGTGTACTTGTTTTCCTGCTATCCTACCGACCATGTTCCAGACTTTAGCCTCCTGTGTGTATGAATTGATCCCTGACAAAAACTTCTGCCAGCTTTCTCTTCTGGCCTGCCGACGCGTTCTCCTGCCTTGAGACTTTATTTTCTTAAAGCTCTCGAGGTTTTCCGCTGTCGGCGAGTTGCGCAGCAACCTCCATGCCCTGTTCTGTTCCTTTCGCGCATTACGACACTTTGTGTTCCACCATGGGACGTGTCGCTTGCCGGGCTGTCCAGATGTTTGTGGGATGCATTTGGCTGCTGTGTTAATAAGGAGAGCTGTGAAGTACTGCACAGCTTCATATATGCTTAGCCCACATATGTCAGTCCAAGATAAGTGAGCTTTGTTATGAAACTGTTCCCAGTCGGCTCTGTTTATGAGCCACTTGGGAGCACATGGTGGACACTCAGTTACTGTATTTGTGCTCAAAACTACGGGGAAGTGGTCGCTTCCGTATAGATTACTGACGACTTTCCACTGGAGTAGAGACACAAGGGATGGAGATACTATGCTTAGGTCTATGGAGGAGTAGGTGCTATTGGCGAGATTATAATAGGTTGGTTCTTTTCGGTTTAGGAGACACGCGCTCGACGAGAGAAGGAACTGTTCGATCAGTCGACCTCGCGCGTCATACCGAGAGTCACCCCATAGCCTGCTTTGCGCATTAAAGTCTCCAAGGAGAACATAAGGTTCCGGAAGTTCATCAATTAAAGAGTGTAAGTCACGTTTTTGCAGCTGATATCTAGGAGGAATGTAAATGGTGCAGATTGTGATCAGTTTATCAAAAAGAACCGCTCGAACAGCCACTGCCTCAAGGGATGTTTGGAGTTGTAATTGTGTGCATGCAATTCCTTGATTCACTATGATGGCAACACCTCCGGATGATGTCATGGCATCATCACGGTCCTTTCGAAAAATAACGTATTTGCGAAGAAAATATGTGTGTTTTGAATTAAGGTGTGTTTCTTGTACACACAGCACTTTTGGTGAGTGTTCGTGTAGGAGTTCTTGGATGTCGTCAAGGTTTCTGAGAAGGCCCCTGACGTTCCACTGTATAATTTGAGTGTTCATGGTGAATGTAAAATAATGCTGCGTGTACGAAAAGCGAGTGGCTGTTTAGACGGAGAGTTCAAGTTCACTTAACAGGGCCGTCACCAGGCCCTGTTATTTGCTTTTTTGTTTTCTTGGCGCGCTCCAAGGAGCCACGCCGCTCTTTCGGCACCAAGGGTGCCGACGTATCCATTGCCTCCTCGGAGGCACTGGATGCCCGCACGTGCAGGCTGTTAGTTTGGATTTTGGGCCTCGCCTGGTGAGGGGAGGCCTTGAGACCCGAAGATTCTGGAGTCTCTGGTCTCTGTTTGGGAGTAGGCGGTGTAGCCTGGGCTACAGCCGCCTTGGGGGCAGGTGCCACAGCCGACGGCTCGCTCTGCGCGCGCCGAAGGAGTGGCGAGGGCTGGTGCGGCGGTGCCCCCTGACGCGCCGCATCAGCGTATGTAGCTCCATAGAATGGAGCGATTCGTCGCCGTGCTTCCTTAAATGTAATGTTCTCCTTCACCTTCAACGTAATTATTTCTTTTTCTTTTTTCCAGTATGTGCAGGAGCGTGAATATGCGGCATCGTTTCCTTCGCAGTTTACACAGTGTGGCGGTTCTTTGCAGTTCTCGGACACGTGGCCTAGGACTCCACATCGTGCACAAGTCTGGCGACCACGACAGGTTTTAGAGCCGTGGCCATACCTCTGGCATTGGAAGCAACGACGAGGATTTGGTATATATGGCCTGATAGAAGACTTTGTGTACCCTGTTTGGATGGAATCTGGTAGTTTACTGGATGCAAACGTGAGTATCAAGTGTTTCGTTGGTATTTCCTTGTTATCTCTTCTGATGATAATTCTCTGTACATTATTGACATTTTGGCTCTTCCACCCTTCCAAAAGTTTGGCCTCGGTGAGCTCAAGTAAGTCTGCATCAGATACCACTCCGCGAGTGGTGTTCATCGATCGGTGTGGTGTTACGGTGATCGGTACATCACCAAACGTTGAGAGACTGTTTAGCTTTACAAATTGTGCTTTGTCCCGAATTTCTAGAAGAAGGTCTCCGCTCGCCATTTTGGTTACTTTGTATCCAGCCCCGAGAGTTTCCGTAAGACACCTGGCAACTACGAAAGGAGATACGGTCCTGGCTTGCTTTCCGGTTTTTTCACAGTGAATGATGTGGAAGTGGGGAAAAGTTTCTATTGGCTGGTTGAAGAGATTTATGTCGTCGGTGCGTACCCGCTTTAGGCCGGTACGATCAGATAGTAGAGGGAATGCGCCATGCATGCCGGTATTACTTTTGTTCAGCAGCGTTGGCGGCCACCCACCACGGAGCCCAACAAGGGGACACTGCAAGTTTACAGGTGCTGAAAGCTTGCAGACGTCAGCCGTACAACACTGCCATAACCCAATGCGCCTAGACCAAGGTAGGCTATTTGCACAGGGTTAACCCTTGCCGCCAGGAAAATTGGAAGTAAACGGAAGAGAGTAGAAGACAGGACAGATCAATAGTGAGAGATAAAGACGAAGATGTAGGGAGAGAGAGATAGGAAAAGGCGACTGCCGATTTCCCCTGGCTGGGTCAGCCCAGGGGTGCCGTCTACGTGAAGCCAGGGCCAAAGGGGTGTGTTGCCTCATCCGGGGGGCCTTAAAGGCCCAATCACCTGGCGTCGGCTCAACCCCCAGGATCCCCTTTTCCCCGGACACGGCAAAGCCACGCACGGCTAGTCGAAACTCCCCCGTTAGCTTGGGTCCGTGGTGTCGCTACACACCAAACGCCTACTTGCGCAGGCGCCCCTGCGGGGAACAGTGGGTCCTTGAACTCGTTTTCATGAAAAAAAAAACAAATGCACAAGTAAACATCAAAAATGCACGTTTACTTTAAAGAAGTCTGTTTTTTTTCTCACACGAACAGCACAGAATTAGCAGCGTGAAGGCCTCCAGCTCATCCACATTTCTGTGGTGCGATTCGGTTCTTTGGTCACAACAGCCTCCTCTTTGCCTTTCAGTTGCCGAAGAATATCCATTGTCTCGCTTAGTGAAAACTGCTTCCGCTTCTTCGTCGCAAGCAGAGATGAACTCATTTGTAGTATCATCGCAGCGCAAACACCGAATTGCTTTGCGGACGCAATAAGTAATCACCGAGAGATGAACACAACTGAAAAAACAAGGCCTTTGAAAAAAAAAAACCTGAAGCGTCATGACTCTCATCGTCTCTTTCGAAGAAAAAAAGTGCTAAAAAAGAAAATTCCTCTCGTTTCGCTTTCTGCTCTCTCGCTGTCTCAGGTTTTTAGCGCCCATGCTTCCTGCTCCGCAACTCCCACTCTGCGTCGCTGACCTTGCCCTCCCGTGTTGCCCTCGTCTCTGAGCCTGCCCGTTTGTAAACCTGCTGTGTCTCTGTTTCAACAAAAAGAAAGAAAACAGTCGCCCTTTCGTTTTTTTTTCCTCCACACCGTCGCGCGTCTTCCGAAAAGCAAGGCGTCGGTTCACTGTCTCGTCTGCTTGCATACCACTCCGGTGGTCGCGACAGATTCCAGAACACAATTTTGTTGTACAGAGGTGTTATTAATATAATGTGGAACTAAATTAACGCTCGTTATTTTGTAAAGTTTGGCATTCTGAAGTACGTACGTAGTAGTGAAATAATTTTACATTGAAACTATTAGCAGTCAGCGCGGGATTTTTAAAAGTTTGTTAATCTGAAAAGTTCATTAGTGTGGGGTTCAATCTACGAAGATTTCACTGTATGTTGTTGCCACACAAAAACAAGTGCTTTCAGTACGGCCAGAGCAGTGCCGGTCACTGACACATCGGCCTCCTGTTGCAGCCAACTTAATGGTGGCTGTGAAAGTGAATGGGTACAAGATTGTTCCAATGAAAACTTGCGGAATCTATAATCTTGGAAGAAATTGTGCTGAAGCCGCACGTTACAAGTATTTCTAAGTGTTTCAGTGCAACCATTGTTTTCACTTCCTGTTACGACTATACGACTAGGTTTTTTATAGTTGGTGATGATTGCACCCATAATTTTGTTAGTTTGGTGCTGTCACAGTGCACCTAAAATTTCTGAAAAAGATTTTACTTGCATGATTGTTTTACAGAAAAAAAAACAGTTGTCAGCTTAGAGTTAGTAGAAAATTGTATGTATGTAATTATTGCTGAAAGCTGAAAAACACACCATAGTTCCTGTTTTTCCATGAATAAGTGTAGGTAACAATGTAATTGGCATTACAGAAATGCAATACCTAAAGTTAGTTGAGTATTTCAATTTATATTGTTTGGCTGATGAATTGCCCATTGCATCATCTCACTAGGCTTTTTGCAGTGTTTGGCTTCATTCAGAACCATGGCTTTCATTTAGTATTGCACATTTATTATGCAGGTCGTCTACTGCAAGAGTTCGTCTCTTGGACAAAGAACCTATGCAGTCCACGCCTCATGACATTCAACTTGCACCAGTTGCTACACCTCGCATCTGCTGCCGAGAGCTTTGGACCGCTATGGGCACATTCAACGTTTTTTCACTGAGTCCCCGTCGGCGTATCGGCGTCCAAACCCAAATACGTTCACCGGGCTGGTATTCCACGAGGCGTCGTGGAAGATTGTAACGGCGGTTGTTGGTTGTCTGCTGGTTCTTTATACGGAAGCGCGCAAGTTGTCAGGCTTCTTCGGCACGCTGAAGGTTCTTACTAACATCAAGGTTTTCTTTGTCGGTGTCATTGGATAACACGCGTTGCTCGACAGATATCATCTTTGTCATGAACTTTTTGTGCCTTCACGGGGCAGTCATCAACCTAAGAACAAAGTCGATAACGCTTATCTACAGAATAAGCACTACCGCGGGGCACGCCGTCAGGTATCCATGCCTTGATTGTGCTAGAAGAACAAGTTGCCATTCCGCCACGCTCCAGCGTTATTATTTCAGTCGGCACTACGAAATCACCTGACTTGGAAGGCGTTCTTGAAGGCAGTCAACTACTGTTGTTCACCAGCGATATTTGCGTCGCAAGAGGAATTGCAGAGCTGCGGGAAGGCAAAGCAAGAGTCATGCTCACGAATTTCAGCAATGAGTACAAACATGTGAACAAAGGAACGACGGTCGCATACATCGAAGAAATTGTAGAAGTCATCAGTGCTTTCGCCCTCACCGATTCTGCGAAACCTGCTCAAAAGAACGTCCCGCAAAAAGCTCCTGCTTGACTCCGCACATGAGGAACCAGAGTTTCTTATCCTCAGCCATGGTGGAGTCGGCGTGTTGAAAGAGCCGGGTCATCTCTTCGACGAAGAGGGTAACGCTTTCATTAGCGAGGTGCACCCTTGTCTACGAGCAATGTGGCGCCCTATTCCTTGCGGTCGACGCTCATGAACGTGCTTAGGAACATCGTCTGAAAGAGTTCCCAGGTTCAACGCATGCATTCGTGGTTTTCGAACCACATCTTCGCGGCGTCTTCCAAGTAGAAATAGACGTGGCGTAATGTTTCTTCGGGTCTCAGCTGTTCAAGGTGGCGACTCGGTCATATATTTTGATCCTGCTTTCCGGGTTTTGGCCTGACGATCCATAGAACGTTGGAGGTTCCTTCGGCTGCCGGAGAACAACTGGGGCAGTCTGCACAAGGGCGGTCATGGTTGCTGCAGTTGATGTTGGGATCCAGGGCTGCCGGATCTTGACAAATGTATGTAGGTGATTGATGTATGTATGTAGGTGAATGATGTAGGCTGTTTCAAGAAGAGCCCCCTACTCTGGTTGCAGTCCCCTCTGCCTGCAGCTTCTTCAGTGTTAAGGGTTGGCGTTTGTGTTTTTTTTGTCGCTTGGGCTAGTTTTCAGGCTTGAAGGGGGTGTCTGGATCATCAAAAAAAGCACCTCCGCCAGGAGTCAAAGGGTTGTGACGTCGACAAAAAAGCAGAGAGTACGATGAAGGTTAAATTGTTTATTTTGGCGAACTTGTGCACGGTGAACGAAAGTCGGATCACAGTAGCAGACCTGCACTGATAGCGGCGAACGAATTGTCAGCCGTCGATCAACGGACAAGCGGCGAAGCGCGTCTGCATTGATACATTTGCCATCGAATGTTCTAGCGTTATCGCTAGCGGTGATGTAGGCTCCAGAATAATCTGTATGTACTGTTTAGTGTATTGTTTGGTGTACTGTTTGGTGCTCATGTGCAATGTTATTTTTCACCAGGCACTATATGCAAATGCTGCCTTTAACGTAAATATAGAAGGTTCTAATCGAACATGTTTTTTATGTGCGCTATGTGTTAACTTGCCTCATTTGACTGAATTCTTGCTCTCCTATTATTTTCATTCTGCAGTGGTACTTGCAATAAATGATTGTGTTGGACATATGTATATTTATTTGCGCAAACTGTGAACATCCATGGCAGAGACATTCCGAAAAATTGCATTGTTCGTGCAAACCAATTTTTATTGAAAGAGCTATTATGTCTTGCTTACGCTGCTAGACGTAAATTTAAATGTATCTTCCAGATGGGAGTTAGTGCATGTTGTATGCGTCACAGAATGAGTCTGCTTGTTTAGGCTCAACTTGCGTATGTATGTAAGTTTCTTATACCCCTATCACGCAACAAATCTAACTGTAATTTACAGCAAACACCATTGGTTTCTCATGTCATTAGATGACTACATATACTGTCGAATGAGTTTATAAAATATATTTGCATTCAATTTTGGAACAAATGCATAGTGCTTATGGCAGGGACCAGCAGAGACATGGCTGTTAACTCCTATAACGTAACTTTCATAATTCGTAAATACCTTAGTTTATATTCCATCATCATATTGGTGGTTTTGTTTCGAGAGAGATCGAGTTTTCTAAAAGAAAGCTACTACGCCCTGCCGTAGTGGTCTAGTGGCTAAGGTACTCGGCTGCTGAACCGCAGGTCACGAGATCGAATCCTGGCTGCGGTGATTGCATTTCTGATGGAGGCGAAAATGATGTAGGCCCGTGTGCTCAAATTTGGGTGCATGTTAAAGACCCCAGGTAGTCAATTTCCGGAGCCCTCCACTACGGCGTCTCTCATAATGGTTTTGGGACGTTAAACCCTACATATTATTCAAAAGAAAGCGACTACAGTTGCTTACGCCTGTCATATTTTTTGTGTTCTTGTGTCGTGAGTGGTAAGAGTTTGATCGCTTAAGTTGTGGTGATTGAGATGGTGACTACATGAAATTGCTGTCGGTCTCATTTCTGCAGCCGCGGGTTGGTTGCTGGCCATGCAGGGACAGCACCACGATTACTTTAGCAGAGGCGCACCCATGATAAGTGAGTTTTTTTCAGGGGGTAGGTAGATGGAGAACTTAGCCATTTCTGTGTTCCCTCTTGGGGGGGGGGCAACAGGGTAGGGGGAGGCACATTGAAGTTTTGGGAAGGCTCCAGCCCCCCATTCCCAACTCCCGCTGGCATATGTTCCTTTTCAACTGGTGTCTCAACCGTGCACCCCTGCCCATGTTTCTTTTCAACCTCGTTTCTGTCGTGAAGCTGTGGCAAGTTTTGTATAGCTGTATCTATATTGTAGGAGCACATTCTATCAATAAAAAAGTTATTTCTAGGCTACATGCAATTTTGTTTTTTTTAGATTTTAATTTTATTTTTTGGTGCTCAGGAGGGCTAAGCTCATGGTGGATATGTTAAACTGACATTTCTCTTTGCCAATGTTACTAGAACAGTTTTATCATTATTGACAAGTTCATTCGCATTGAATTTAGTTCTCATTATTATTGATTGATATGTGGGGTTTAACGTCCCAAAACCACTATATGATTATGAGAGACGCCGTAGTGGAGGGCTCCGGAAATTTCGACCACCTGGGGTTCTTTAACGTGCACCCAAATCTGAGCACACGGGCCTACAAAATTTCCGCCTCCATTGGAAATGCAGCCGCCGCAGCCGGGATTCGAACCCGCGACCTACGGGTCAGCAGCCGAGTACCTAAGCCACTAGACCACCGCGGCGGGGCAGTTGTCATTATTATTGTTTCTACAAAAAAACGAGCCCTTGAAGTTATGCTTTTTTTGCTTGATCTGTTTTCATGTAACAGCATGCGAGTAAAATGACAGTTATTGTCATTCGTTGTAAATGACACATTTTCCGGGTGACAGAGTTTAGCACCTGGTCATCTGCAGAAGTATTCATTCTGGGAAAGGGCGAACAGCGGGGACTGACAACACAGACTAGCCCGCGTTATTCTTTTGTACTATATATGTCACTGCGCATTCATTCATAACTATATACAGCTTGAATTTCCTGCTGAAATTATGACAAATATAGATATTCCACATTTTTGCAACAATCCACATGCCTTTCATAAACTGTTGCACATTTTCGTAAGCACCTAATAAAATCTGTATATTTCTGTAAGACCTTGCGTTCCGCATTTTCCTATGAAAGCTGCTGTACACTCCATACACTTTCCTTATCCTTCCATATCTTCATAAAGAACTCTCCGTATGCCCCATAAATTTCCTTATCTTCCCGTATTTTCCATAAAACTAACTCCATCCAAGCCATAAAACTTCCTTATCCTTCCATATACTCCATAAGAAGCGTTCCGTATATGCCATACAACTTCCGTATATTTCCATAAAACTCCTTAGTTTTCCGTATGTAGCATAAGGAAATGTTACGGAGTCCATATATTTTCTGTAAGATTTCATACGGAACGTTTCAGTAGGGTATACAAGGACGACATCACCCTTTGGGTTCCCGGAGGAGGCTGTGACGGTCAAGCCGAGAGAACGCTAGAAGCTGGAGTTGACGAAGTTCGGGAGTACTTGCTAGGAATGGGCCTCGAACGCTCAGCCATGAAGTTCGGAAATTTAATTAACAATTCCACTAGTAGAGGCCGCAGCACCTCGCGTGATGATGAAAGGTAATACTTCATAATGCGTGTTCTGTTGAAAGACGGCACCCCAAACCACACGTAGACATAACTTTATTTTGGGTTTCCGCATAGAGGCAAACGGCCATAATGTTGAGACGGTGCACCGACTCCGTCGTTGGGTATATGACGCGATAAAACTGTTGTGTCGTGTCACGAATAGACGTAACGGTCTGCGCGAACACTGTGCGATCCGGCTCATGCAGGCATACGCGATAAACAAAAACCATACGTTGCGCCCTAACTCTAGTGCATAGGCTAAAAAAATGAAATCAAATGCATGATACGAAAGTCTTTAAAGACAGTGATTGGCCTCTCAATCAACGCGACCACAGAAAATTTCCTAGTGCTAGGAATACACAACTCACTCGGTGAGTTCATTGAGGCCAATGACGTTGTGCAATAAGAACGCTTAACAAAATCGTAGACAGGTTGACACATCCTTGCGTTGCTAAGCATCTGATATCACGCTCAGCAAGGAGAAAAGGTAAAGGTCCCTGGCTCAGTCTACGACCACTTGATCGTTCCGCTGATTTCTAGAAACATGCACCCGACGCACCATATCAGACGGCATAATGAGCATGCTAGACAGCTTCAAAAGAAGTTTGGATGTTTTGTAAGAGCGTGGACGTGGTATACGTAGACGCCGCGAGTATGAAGAAGGGAAAAGAACCCAAGCAGCAGTGGTTCTTAAAAATCAGGGCAAATACCTCGCGAGTGCCACGGTGACGACAGGACAAACGTAGGTGGCTGAAGAAGCCGCGATAGCATTAGTACTCGTCGCAACGCTGCATGCCAAGATTGTGATATGCGACTCACAGGTGGCAGTCCGCACTTTCGCACGCGACCGTGTCTCGCAGGAAATGGCGTGCATCCATCAAATGTGCGGAGATGGCAACATGGCGTGGTGCTCACAACGCCAAATTCGAACGGTTTTACTCCTATGGACCCCGGCCCTCACCATCGCTCCGCTCGCGGGGAAAGATGCGGCCCACATCACGGCTCAGGGTCTCACACGCCGAGCCGCGGCCCACTAAATGACCTCCACCTCGGATTCTGAAAGCGGAGCAATGTGTCTGCTCAATTAAGATTCTTTGATAGGCAGGCAGCAACAAGAAGAATGTCGCGAGGTGACCGTCTTACAACGTTGCGTGACATCACCCAATACTATAGGCTCGAAAGGCATAGGTTCCCAGCAACCGCACGAGAAATTAAGCAGGCACGATGGCGTAAGCTTTCGCTTACTTCACACCCACTCCTACCCTAGCCATGCTGTTCTAAGCCACCTCCACCTGAACCTATACCTCACCTCTATGTGTAAAGCGTGCGGCCACAGAGCAGCGCGGAGGCACATGCTCTGGGAATGTGCCGGTGACAGCAGTCGCGAAAACGCCGCCAATCGTGAATCGCCTACACAGGCCGTTAATTTGAAATCAAAGTCAGCCTCGCGAGACCTCCTTCATCAGCGTCTTGGGCGCATGAAGAGGCCTCAAAAGGCAAGAGCTGAACGAACAGTTGTGGGCCGTCTGGCAGGCCGAAAATGCCGCCCCAGTCCAGAGACTACGAGCCGCCACCAAAAGCCACCGAAATCAAATCACCGGCCCATTGTTTTCAATGAACTCTTTTCTCTCTCTTCAACGTTTTCGTGTAAAGAACTGTGCAGTTTATTGCGCGAAGTAGGTTCTATGGCAAATGTAAAACACATATTGTGTCGGATATGTGGATACATCAACAGTCATGCGAAGCGTACCCTCTGTTGTGGCGGGATGTACAGTGCTGCTGAAATCTGCGCTGCCGTTAATCCCTGGGATCCGATGAGGAGCTCTTCGAGGGTGCTGGCAGTGGCGTACGGGGACAGGACCACGTTGGACTCTACGGGATCAGAGCGGCGCCGTTCCCGCAGGAGGTCGATGCCCAGCTGGAGCAGACCGCGTGTCACGGTCATCTCGATGGCGGGAGTCAACACGGAAGGCAACCTGCGACGCAGCTCGCATCTTCAACGCGCTAGGAAGTACCTGCTAAGGACTCAAGTTCTAAAAGAAAATTAGCTCCAGATTGCGAAAGTTTCCTTGTTTTTGTTGTTCTTTTTATCTTTATGGGCTTCATTATAACTCATCAAAGCTGAGCGTTGGGTGAGTTGGTACATCGTAAATCAATGTTCCGCAGCACACGAAACAATGATGAACAAAGAGGCACTGCACTGAGCCTACAACTGGCTCCTATAGCTATATATATGCGCTTCTCCCAGGAAAAAAAAGAAAACGAGCAGACGAGGTATACAAAATTGCACAGTCAATGGAACTATCAAATAATCATCGATGTCGAATATTTGGCGTTAAAAATTCACATTTCTTGCTGGAAAAAGCAAGTGACGCTGCTGCACCTTTTTTCACGTTTCACAATTCGCTGGGCTGCAATAACTTCGCACGCTTGTCTTAGCGTGGGTTGCACAGGAAACACGAAAGTGCTAAAACAAAACGGTACGGAAGCCGAGAAACGCAAGCCGAAAAAAAACTACGGGGAAGGCATTCAATCGACTAGGCCAAACCGACGTTCTTTTTCACTTTTTTCCTGTGAGCATAGGTAGTTGATTTTGCACAGCTTGCCTGGTCACTTTTTTGCGCTTTTTGCATGTGAAAAACGCGTATATATTGCTGCGGCATTGAAATAAAAGCTAGATGCAAGGTATGCTCGAGTTGTAATCACTGTTCGACAGGTTGGTGCATTTTCGATAATGAGCAGTCAATTTTGTGCCAAAATGACGACCGCACAGATAGAAGAAAGACAGACAGGCTAGTATCTCTCTACATGAAACTCTTTGTTCTCCGAGAAATGCAGTCTGATAAATCCTGAAATGCTGAAGGTGGTCTAGCTGTAAACAGTTTACCTACAGCTCAAACACTTCACACAAAATTGTCACACTATGTAAAACTCCGATAACATTTTTTAGTAGGCATATAGGTTCCAGTATGAAAATGATGAGCCAGCTGATTTTTTAAACTCATACTTTTCAGCTGTTTTCACAAATGAACCCACGAAAAATCAGCTTAAACCACCCAGCCATTATCTTTCTCAAATACCTTCTACAACCACACTTCTCAAAACATTTTGAAGCTCCTTAAAGAAATCAATAATTTGAGTGCCTCGAGGACTGTCAGTAATATAGAGAAAACTAAAAGTCAGAGCTTTGCCGCAAAGGCGAAGCAAAGAACGCGATAGCAACAATATGGAAGGTCACGCACAGAATGGTAAGCAGTTCGAAATGCGCAAATGACGCAGGAAACGCACTTCCAGGTACATATGAATGCGAATAAGCGTCTTAGTTCTTATTTCAGTGTGTCTGAAAAGCGCGCCCTTTTCGCAAACAGAGGCTGTGCAACGATTCCATGAACCTTTGTGCACCTGGTGACTACAACAGAATCGTTACGACGAAACTCAAAAGCTGGCCAAGACGTGCAATTCCCCAAACTTCCCAAGGGTGCGCATGATCAAGCGTGTACCTCCTTATTCTTTACAGGGGTCAAAGTACAGTGTCTAGAATAGCCAAAGCACGCGTAAGAGATGAGAGCCGCCGCGAGATCACTGCACAATCTTGCTGATAATGCAAAACACGATAGTTATCCCCTGAGGTGTCCTCCAGGAGGTGTAAGTGGGAGATATGAACAGCTTGCTGTTTGAACGTTGAAGAAGGTACTCCTCCGCAGCTCAGTAATTTACGCCTAGCATTCATGACGCGAAGGTCGCACGTTCGATTCCTCGCGCCAGAGTTTTTTTCTCTCAGGGATTTTTTTCTTGCTTGCGTTTTCATATATAGAGATACGTATGCATATACGGTGCCTTACATCGATGCCTATTTCGACGCCGACGCCGGCGGAGAACTCCAGCTGACAGTGTCCATATAATTTTCTATCGCAATGAAAGTGAAAGGCACAAAACTATTCCATAGTTTTACATCAACAATACATTTCACGCAGTCCTACACTGATAGTTTCCTTCCAAATGACTGCAAGGTTATAATGCAACAACTTTGCCGCAAAAAAGAAGCAGAGATCGCAATAGCAAGAAATTGGAAGGTCAAGCGCAGAATAGGAAGCATATATTTCAAAAGTTAATTAGAGCGCGAAAACTAGACACAATCACTCACACACGCACACACCCATGCATCAAACACACAGCGCTCACTTCCAACTGATTTATTCATGGCTCGGAGGCTTGAATATATACATGACACCTTGTGCGCACACACACCAAAAAAGGCCAACAGCAACATTATCAAAACGTACAGTTAATCAATGTCATCGCCTTAGAGCGATAAACTGAAGTTCGCTTGGTATCAACGAAATTGAAGGGGCGCTTACACAGTTATCTTTATTTTTGTCAATGAAAAAGGCTTCTAACACTTCACGTGCAGTTTTACTTGCGCTTCTGCCCAGAATCTTTGTTTCAGAAAATCGTGCGTCACATCCACATGAGATGACATGCGCAACCAGGTGCGCATACTTGTCATCTCTTTTCGTTAATTTTTGGGCGTGTTCCCTTAATCGGTCATTAATACACCGTTCGGTTTGGCCAATATTCACTTTTCCGCAGGATAAGGGTATGGAGTACACAACCCCCATGGAACACTTAACAAAGGCCCTCTCATGTTTCTTCTGGCAGCCGCGCTTCTTTCTATCGCACACACTTTGGCACAGTCTTCCAAGTTTTTCTGGTGCGGAAAACGCCATCGGTATGCCGTGCCTGGCCGCGACTTTCTTAAGGTTGTGCGAGACCTTATGGATATATGGCACAACTTGTGGCCTAATCCTTGAGGGCTGGGTAGCAGTCATCGCTTCCCGTGTTCCACGTTTAAACTTCTGCAGAAGTGATTCAGCAACGGCCGTAATGACCGATCGAGGGAACCCAGCTGCCTCTAGTCGGCTCACCTGATTAAGGAAACTAAGTTTCATGCTGTGTGGGCACGATCTCTTTAGCGCCGATTCTAAGCAAAGAGACGCAACGCCTCTCTTCACAATCTTTGAGTGGGCAGAATCGTACGGCAACAGCTGCTTCTCAACACGAGGATGATAAGACCAACACATATGCTCATCGTTCCACGTGAGGCTTAAGTCTAAAAACTGCAGACAAGCTTCTTCAGGCAGTTCGACAGTAAAGGAAAGCCCTCGTCCTAGTCTTATAAAAACGTTTAAAATAAAATCAGGGGATGTAAGGTCACCCTGTTTATTTAAAAGAATTAAAAAATCGTCAACGTACCTAAAAACCTTTAAAACCTTCCCCCCTTTAAAAGCATTGTCCAAATCCCTATCTACATCCGCTAAAAAAATATCGCAAAGGACCGGTGCGACACAGGAACCAATGCAGATTCCTTGCCGCTGAAGAAAGGGTTTTTCGTCAAACATAATAAAAGTTGCATTCAGATAAAATTCTAAAAGCGATAAAAAATTGTCTACATTAACGCCCGCGTCATTGATAAAATCGACGTCACCATTCTCTTCTATGCAGGATTTTACGGAGGCTAGAAGCTTGTCATGCGGCACGGAATAATACAGATCTACAACATCCACTGAAAAGGCGTTGCCTGCGGTAACGCGAGATCGCAAGAAGTCGCACACATCACATGAGCCCTTCGTACGAAAAGGGTCATTCACCACGAGATTCTTTAGCTTACTCTGAAGAAACCTGCTAACGTTAATCTTCCAAGACCCTCCTTCACTAACAATAGTGCGAAAAGGTACATCCGGTTTGTGTGTCTTGGCCGAGAAAAAAACGTTCAGGTTGCTCCCTTTGCAGTTCTGTATGTTCTTAGCTAACAATGTAAGCCCAACATTCTTGCAAAAATCAGCGAACTTAGACTTAACGCGAGTCGCTCCCAACTTAACTGGGCGGAAGTTCTTCTCGATAGCCTCTAAAGCTTTTTCTTTGTAAGCTCCCTCAGGCATGACAACAAAGCAACCTTCTTTGTCGGCTAGCATTAATGTTAATGTGTGCTTTTTAAAGAACGACACGATGTTATTCAAGCCTGTAACTTTAAGTCTATCTTGATTATGCGGTGCACATTTCGATAAACAGTTCATACCATCCTGTAGGCATCTGTCCCGGTCTTGGTTGGCCTTCACAGACAAGTCCCTGTTTAGTCCGACAAGTTCATGGGCAGAAATACGAGGCGGGACGGCAAACTTTGGTCCCTTCCGAAGCCATCTCTCGATTTCTACCGGAATGTCTGCGTCCTGTAGCACCACAATGCGCTTCTGTTCGTCCCTTCTTTGCTTGTCAAACACCTTGAGCAGTGGGTTCAGGACCTGCTTCCACCTCACTTCCGTGAGTACGCCCAGTTGCTGCCTCAGCCATCGAAGGTGTTGAGCAGCCTGCCATTGCGGAAGAAGACTGTAGTAGACCACGCGGAGCCAGTCTTGAAACAAACGCACCTGACGCCAAAGTTCCGCCTTGAGAATCTTGCAGATTCTTTTGACATGTCTCCAGGATGGTTGAACACCTCCGAATAAGGCACAAACTTTCCTCGGGAGGAATACCCTTACGTATGCAGAAGGCACACTTCCTTGCTTGGCATGTGGCCTCGATGATGTTGCGCACAAGTCCATCAATAATTGACACAAGGTCTAACGAGTCAAAAGAGACGCCCACTGTACGAGAAATGTATTCTAAGAGAACTTGTTGTTAGGCTAGTTGGTAGATGATTTCAAAAGTTAATTAGAGCGCGAAAACTAGACACAATCACTCACACACGCACACACTCATGCATCAAACACACAGCGCTCACTTCCAACTGATTTATTCATGGCTCGGAGGCTTGAATATATACATGACACCTTGTGCGCACACACACCAAAAAAGGCCAACAGCCTTTTTCATTGACAAAAATAAAGATAACTGTGTAAGCGCCCCTTCAATTTCGTTGATACCAAGCGAACTTCAGTTTATCGCTCTAAGGCGATGACATTGATTAACTGTACGTTTTGATAATGTTGCTGTTGGCCTTTTTTGGTGTGTGTGCGCACAAGGTGTCATGTATATATTCAAGCCTCCGAGCCATGAATAAATCAGTTGGAAGTGAGCGCTGTGTGTTTGATGCATGGGTGTGTGCGTGTGTGAGTGATTGTGTCTAGTTTTCGCGCTCTAATTAACTTTTGAAATGATCTACCAACTAGCCCAACAACAAGTTCTCTTAGGAAGCATATAGAAACGTTCCCCGCGTTTCGTACGCACAAACGACGCACGAAACATACTCACAAGTACAGATTCACGCGAATAAGCGTATCCGTTGTTACGTCACTGCGTCTTTCAAGCGCGTGGTTTTCGCAAACGGAGACTGCAATAACTGCAGTGACTTTTGCCCGTCCGGTAACTACAACAGAATTGTTCCAGCTAAAGCCCGAGGCCAGCCAAGATGTACAATACTGCCCAACGCGAGATAAGGGCACGCGAGGGAGCATCGCCAACCTTCTCTAGGCGGAGCAAAGTAGGCGCAGAGGATGACAGCGCGCGCTGCGGCTCGATGTGAAGAGGTGGGCAAAATGCGCGATCTTGCTGGTAATGTCAAAACACGATACCCCCCCCCCCCGAGATGCCCGACAGCAGTAGTAGGTGGTATAGATATAGTATAGTATAGAGTATAGTAGGTATATAGCTTGCCATTTAAACGATGCAGGACACGCTTATCGGTCGCTGAGGTGTTGACACCTCGCACTCATAATTCAGAGGACCCAAGTTCGATTCCACGCACCGGAGTTTTTTTCACGATTTTTTTCTTTTCTTGCATATATATATATATATAAGGGAAACGAGTGTATACCTAAGCGCTCGTTTTTCCGTGTTTTGACACAATAATAGTGAGATCTAACAGACAATAATGCCAAGAAATGTATAGGGGAAGTGATTAGAACAAATGTCAGATTTTCAGTGGTGAAAGGTTGGCCAATGTCATGAATGAACATTTCATAAATGCGGGTTCCTTTATTTTAACGGATGAAAAGCGAGATAATGCTCCAACTCCTGATAAATCTCCTTTGCCGTATTCTATTTTTCTCGCACCCCCAGATTCGGTTGAAGTAGAAAGAATATTTAGAAAACTTAAAAACAATGTTGCATCAGGGATTGATGAGATAGGTTCTGTTGAGTTAAAAATGGTGTCACCATTGATATCTAATGTTTTGGCCTATATTATCAACCTCACCCTCACTAACGGTGTATTTCCAGAGCAGCTAAAAGTAGCAAAAGTCACTGCAGTACATAAAGGTGGTGATATCAATACTTTAGCGAACTATCGACCTATATCCGTGCTTCCAGCAATATCGGAAATATTTGAAGGGGTTATTTATGATAGACTTGCATCCTTTTTGATAAGCACCAAATAATAACAAAAAGTCAGTATGGTTTTCAAAAAATAAATCAACAGAACAAGCTCTACTGTATATCAAAGATAAGATAATCGAAAATATGGAAAACAAAAAATATACTCTTGGGCTCTTCCTCGATCTTCAAAAGGCATTTGACTCCATACAATTCAAATCATTGATTCATAAATTATCAAGCTATGGTCTGCGTGGAGTTGCACTACAACTGTTTAAAAGTTACCTAGAAGAACGTTATCAATATGTTTCAGTTTTACTGAATAACACTATTTCTGCAAAGATAAAGTTGAACCAAGGAGTCCCCCAGGGGTCTATTCTGGGGCCATTATTGTTCCTTGTCTATATAAATGATATTGTCGATATACCTCATTCTCCTGACCTTATAATGTACACTGACGATACAAATGTTTTCTTTTCATCAGACAATCTAATATCCTTTGAGGTTAGTGTAAATAATTATCTAAGCAATCTTTCAAATTGGTTAAGGCAAAATGGACTGCGCTTGAATGCAAAAAAAAACAACCTATATGATATTCCGACCTATAAACAAACCTATTAGTAACATAGCTGTAAATTTCGAAGGAAATTGCATCACACATGTTAGGGAATAAAAGTTTCTTGGTGTATGGTTTCAGGAGGAATTAAACTGGAATACACATGTAAATCATCTGATCACCGCATTAGCGCGAATAGTTGGTTGTTTTTTTAGAACAATGCACTTAATCCCATCGAGGTTAAAAATAGGTATGTACTATGCACTCTTCCATTCTAAAGTAAGTTATGGGATGTTAGTCTGGGGAACGACATCACAAGGGAATTACCATAAGTTAATAACTATACAAAAGAAAATATTGCGCTGCTTTGAAAATTACAGGGGGAATCTACAAGACTTGCGCACTGCTCCACTATTCATTAAACATTCAATACTCAGAATTGATCAATTATATCATTTTAAATTACTTCAGTTAATACAAAAGACTAAGCTATATGAAGAAAGTTGCACCGAAAGACCCAACTACAGTATGCGAGAACAAAAGAAGCGAGCTCCTAGAACAATAACCAAGTATGCAAAACAAAGTATTGCTTACCAGGTACCTCAGGTTTTAAATACCCTTGCAGATCAATTGAACTTCAGGGCTAGTAGTGCGACTTTCAAGAAACAAACAAAGAACTTATTCATAACCACCGGTCTACACTATCGAAACTACGTAATGTAGTCTCATGCCTCTGCAAATGCTTAAATTGTTCATAAACTTATATGTAAATTATACGAGTGTATACCGCGGAATTCATTGTATCCGCATGCATCTTATGTCTGTTTTTGAGTTGTTTCATTGATATTGTTTATATGTGAATTATAACGAGAGTGACCTCTAATTCTTAAAATGTGTTATGTAAACTTCTTATGCTATTTATGTTTGAATTTTCTGTTTACAATTTCAGCTTGCTTGAAACAAATGTATTGAATATATATTATGTTTAAGCTTTGCACTGTCACGGACAGCGGAGGGACAAGGGCCTTTGTCAGGCTGTTTGCCTTTAGCCCTTTGCCCTTGCAGTGAGCTCTGTATCTAGGCTTACTGTAAATAAAAATACTACTACTACTACTATTACTACTACTGCTAAATGTAATGAAGATAGGAAGAAAGAAAAGTGGCTGAAACAATAACTCTCCATGCACAGAAAAAAAGTAATATATATATATATATTATTTATTTATTTATTTATTTATTTAGTTATTTATTTATTTATATAGCCGACTGGTACCGAAGAATATGCACCGATATGCGGGAAACTTACAGACACGCGGAACGCCTAAAGCATTCCTTATTGAAACAAAATTATCCGGAAGACATAATTGACGATGCCATACTATGTGCTCGCAACGTGAACAGGAATAATATAATTAAAAGACCAAACAGAGTATCTAAAATGACTTCCCAAACGAACCTTGTACTAACACACCCCTCATCAGCGCCACGAAATAATAACATACTTTCCTGCCATTTCAACATAATCAGGCAAAGCGAACGACTAACTTCCATTTTCGCGAAGCCACCTCACGTGGTGTACCGCACGGATAAAAATCTAAAGGACATTCTTGTCAGAGCAAAGACAAACACCTCCAAGTTTCAATCAGGGTGCCATCCCTGCGGAAAAGCTCGATGCAAGGTATGCCCACAGATGGTCACAACACGTGAATCCAAAGCGAACACCTCGGATTTCAAATTCTGCATAACTGAAAGCCTTAATTGTAACTCCAGTAACGTAATATACATGCTACATTGCAACATCTGCGGACAAGAATATATCGGCCAAACAGACACGCCTTTTCGGCTGCGGTTGATTAATCACCGGTACCACGCCACTTCACTGCCGAATCTACCTTAATCTAGACATCTGCGTCTGCCAAACCACAGTTTTGAAAATATCAGCGTAACTCTTTTGCAGTCCGGTTTCTCAAACAGACGCAAGCGCGAACAGCGTGAGGCATATTTTATTTTCAAATTTTGAACATTAGTAGCCGGCATCAACGACGATCCCGGAAAACTCAACTGCCTCCGAGAAGTAAGCCAGGAGGAAATTGATGACAAAGATTGATAGCTGGAGACCATGCTTTTTTCTGACTGACTCGTACGTGTACACTGCCCTTTCTTGTTTTTTTTTTCACATGCACATACAAAGTGTTTACGTTCGCCTACCACTTGATGACCATTGAAGAGAAACGGACGAAGAGAAAAGGTAAAGAGCCGACCGACCCATTAAAGGGAAAACCTTTCTTTACGAACGCCGCACGCCGACTGACCCATTAAGGGGAAACCCTTTCTTTACGCACGCCGTCACGGACCCTGCCGCCACCGCGGCGACAATCTTGGGTGGCCCGACACACGTCGAGAACTGAACAGCACGTGATAAGAACCGTATGTGGACGTACACGGACAGTTGCTTTCGTTCTCAGTGTTGACAGTGGTTCTTCCTCTTTTTTACTTCCTTTCTTTTCTTTCTTTTTCGTCATTTTTCCTCTTCCTTTTTTGCTTTTCTTTTTCCTTTTTTAGTTCCCTCTCACTCTCGCAAACATCTTTCAAGGTGAGAGGGACGCGGCAGCAACGAAGTTTGGAAGTTCATGTCAGTATAACTTATCCCCTGATGAAGGGAGGACCCCCCCCCCCGAAACTGTTGGGAAATAAATATATTTATCCTTGTTGACAACGCTCCCGTTGTGCCATACCCCATACCTTCACGAAGACTAACTGGCTCATTGATATATACATATATATACGATGAGTCTGCAAAGACAACGGCGACAACATTCAGCCGAGATTGTCCACATAGTAGCTATCGCAAAAAAATCCGCAGTACGTTCATACATTTCTGGCAGCTGCTTAGATCCCTCACACCATCATCCTATCTAGCTTAGAAGGATTACTTGCAAAGTATCAGAATAAATAATATACTCACAAGTAACATGTCATCTAGGTAGTCATTCTTTTGTTTCCACAAACAACATTAATTTTCAGCCTGTGATACCTAGCTCTTTCAATTTGCAAATCATCTTCACCTAAACTCAGACTCATACTTTTACACTGACATCTTCTATTGTGATGTTTCCGAAGCTTACGACTTTTTTCTCCACCAGCTAATTTTGGCCAAGTCTTGATCTCTACAGCTGAATCCCGTCGCGTTGTCTTTCAATGCGCTGCTTGGTAACCACTCGTTTTCTATACACGGATGTCGGTAATCCTTTTTCAGTGACTGATGACCTGATTTCTTGAATACCACAGGCATCTGTCATAGGTCTTCTACTCCTAATGATCTTCATAAAGGACCTTCTAATGGTATTTCATCATATATTCAATGTTATGACCATAATTGCGTTTTTTATCGTCACATCGCACGCCGAAATGATCATGTTAACATTCAAAAGAACCTACATAAAATTGAATCTTGGTGTTTTAATTCAGTATTGAAATTCAACACTTATCAATGCAAGGTTATACTGATATCCCGTAAGTGCCTCCAACCATATTTACAGGTACTCCCTAAATACGATACGGTTTTTCTTCGTACAATTATATCGTTATATTGCTGTGACATAAAAAGAAGTTGACGTGGTCTGATCACATCCCCAAATCAGTGGCAGAAACCTTTGAATCACTTGGTTAAGTCGGATGTTCCTTTTGCTTCTGACCCTCATCCACGAGAAATGTGGCTTATGAAACATTTATTTAGGGTAAGCTTGAGTATCCCTCAGCTATCGGGAGCTCCCATAAAGCATATCTTACTAAAACTTTAAAATATACACAGCTCCCTACGACCAGATTCATCTCCTTCAGGTACGGCCGAGATCCAAACATCAATGCCTTAAAGTCATCCCTGGGACTCGTGTCATTGTCATTCTGTCAAAGTATTGCAGAGCTGTGCAAGCTCTAATGGCTTTACCATATATTCTCACAAATTCATGGTAAGCGGCTTCAGCCTCCAAACCACACATCTCACCAGCTTTCTGACTTGTGCAGCATCCAGTGGTTGTATGATTCTATATTTTTCATTCAATCTTTCTTGCTGATTGACGATGAACAATGGAACATTTTGCTTAACTGTGTTGTCATCGAGGGCATCCCTAATATACATTTGGTCACTGATCACATCATACTATAACATTCAATATGATGTCATGGTATTGTCTCTTTCTTCTTTTCGCCTTTTTTCGCCTTGTTCAGATTGTAGTTTTTGGTTTCGCTTCTGAAAAACTGTAGATTTTCAGATCGATATCACCACGAACCGTGGCCTGCACCAGCACGATGTCACTTACGCTCTTGCGCACCGTCTTTATCCTTTACAAAAACTCAAGTGCACAAGAGTGTCATGCAGTATTAGTTGCATATCTTTAAACTGTATAAGCGTGCTACCTCACTTGATCATTGACGCAGCACTCCGTTTCGCCAACATGGCCTTTATTGGAAATACAGCCGCCGCAGTCGGAATTCTAACCCGCGAACTGCAGGCCAGCAGCCGAGTACCTTAGCCACTATACCACTGCGGCGGGGCACGTTATGTTACTTCATAAACCACTATAGTGGCACATTTCGCTGAATGGCCTTGAATGCTTCATTTTGGAGTCTTTCAGCGATTCAGCATGGCTTCCCGTATTGCGAGGGCATCACATTCGCCAGCTTCCTAGAATTACCGCACAGCAGCGGTACATGTCGACTCGCAACCTTTTAGGGACAAAGTTCCTCAAGGCAAAGGCCTGTCTGCAGTAGTTGTCTGTCTTTGTCACCTTTACCATGCGAAGTGTTCATTAGATGGCACTTGCGTCACTAGCATTGTTCGAGATGTTTTGATAAACAGGCAGACAGATGGAAAGACAGATGGAAAGACAGATGAACGTAGACACATTTTTCAACACGCCTGTGATGATGTACTGGGAAAGATTCACGAAAGATTAACGGCTTTACCGATGAGCACCCAGTGCTTCGCCCACTCATCATCAGTAATTCGTAGATACACTGTGACTTTGTCAGTTTTGTGTAACCTTACCCAAATATGGTACCACCTCTGGCCATATTTACTCGTTTCCCCCGTTAACCGAGCCATTTGTCGCATTCTGCAACAACAGACAACATCAAATAAGGGAAGCCGGTAACCTTGAAACGAGATACTTTTACGTTAAACTAGATTGCTGATGGCAATCTGCAGACTATATTGCAAACGAGGGATCTGTACGGATCCCGAAACGCCTTCCTCCTTTTGTTTGACAGTGGCCAGTTGCCTGCTCTTTGGACAACTATATTACTTGAGTTGCGGACACGACTACTGAGTCACGGGCTCTAGGGAAAGAATTGCAATGCCCCTCTTCACGGTTTCAGATGGGAAGATGCTATGGTCGAGCTTAATGAATGCCACCTAGATAATTCTAGGCCTGCTCAGAGTTTTCGCCGCAGACTCTCGCATGACTTCGTTTAGACCACCATGTTTTGCTTTTAGACCTATCTGACCAGAAAAAGTTGTCACGTTAAACTTGCTCGGCGTAGAGTGCAACCCGGTTCTACCACTGAAGCCTTGCTGAACGAATTTTTGTCTGGTCAGAAGTTAGTTGATGAAGTGGCAGCTAGTACAGTTTATAGGAAAAACACGGAAAGGCTCCTGGTTTACTGGGTCACTCGATTTTTCGAACTATAAGAGCCAATAAAAGCGAAAATGTTAGATTTGGAAGGCAAAAGTAGACGTTCTATAGTGGTGGTTTTCGGCATTAAAAAAGTCCAGGATGCTTAGTCTTTGTTGAATTCGAATGTTTTTGAAATTGTCCTTTCGAATAAATTGACGTGCAATGCAAATAAATTGCCAGAGTTCCCCGTCGTGGAAAACTTGGTTAGAATTTCTTATAACATTTTCCAACACTACAACGAAAAACAAAAAGTTCTAAAAATGCCTTCAAATTCAAACGGACTGCCATATCTTCACGGAATGATCACTCGAAAACCACATTAAGGAAGCACAACCTTCTGTGGGACCTTGCAAAATCAGGAAAACATAATGAAAAAAAGTCAGACTAAAAGATGTCAAGCTGCGTGGCAACGATAAAACACGTATCGGGGGTGTCACCAAGAAGATTAAAAACTATCTCTCCGAAGGGAACCATTTTGCGATGCGAAGCAGCAGTGATGCGCATGCCGTTGACCCGGCTGAAACAGGTGTCGACGCGGGAGCAGTCGGAATAGCTTGACGTGAAAGTTGGCGTAGCCTTTAATCGAGTGAATGCTTCTTTGAAGCGCAAAGACACGGGAGGTGGGTTGGGTTTGTAAGTTTTATCGCAGATAAACCAACCGAAAGATTTGTTTCTTCTAGACATGCAGTCAAGCGTTGTGGATGAAAAGCGAGTTTAAAGTGTGTTGCAAGCGGCCGCAGGAGCAACACCACATAGGCATATAGTAACATCCCAACTGAAACGTTCCGTATGCGAGTCCAATAATTTCATATGTTTCCATAAAAAATACATATGTTTCCTACATATTTCCACATAATTCCTTAAGATTCTTACGGAAACATACGGAATTATTGGACATCGCATACGAAACGTTTCAGTAGGGAATAGTAAACCTTTACTATGTTACTCAATGAAATGGGCGTGTTGGCAGGAGCCGGCAGCTGCTGTAGGTGAAGGAGAGCGCCACGTCATCGAACAGCTTTTACTAGTCCTACTTGGCATCATTCCAACAACTACGGCGAGGCGAACTCGTTGCAAGTGCGTTGGCACGAAGACCGGACCGACAGCGTTAGATAGGCTAGTGAAAATCTGCTTCGCATCTGAAAGAATTAACGTTTGGACCCACCAATCGACTAAACGGAGTGCCTTGGCACTGAAAACTAGGAACTACGACTACTAAGTATAAACGCGTGTGGTGTCGCAAACAAAAGTGACCATATCAAGGCAGTTCTTTTTCAATATGCACCTGAGCTGGTGGTATTACCGAAACAAGGTTACATGACGATATTGACGGTGCGATCGCCTTTTTCCTTTCTGAACGGGCTTGTTGCTGCGACACGTGTACAAGAGGAGATTGGGTTGCTAATATGATCAAAAAAGATAAAGCAGTCGTATTTTTTTGTCCAGCAGTAAATATAGAAAGCGTTACATTAAAGCTTACATATTGCAATATGTCACTGTACTTTGCTTTTACCACCCTCCTGATTAAATCCCTCTGTTTTTGCACGACCTCTGCGAACAATTGTCATCGTTTAAATGCGAAGCATTTCTTAGTGAACTTTGGCGACCTTGAGCGTATCTATCTATCTATCTATCTATCTATCTATCTAGCTGCCTACGACTTTTAGCTCTCCTGGCCGTTCCGATTATGATATCAATACCAAAGTTGGTATGACATAACATGACTGTATGAAGAACATACTTGGCTTGTCATAACATAAAATCATGCCATGTATATCATGAATGTTACGATTTACATTTCATGGTCCTGTAGTTCTTACGATGATTTCGTTCACATGACTTGTTGCAAAACTGGTATGGTATGGCAAAATTGCATGAAGTACACACGCGACAGTTGTAAAAACATGACTACATGCCCCACTCACGATGAGCATGATGCCGTTTCGCTACCTTCACATATGCCAAATTTATATTACGTGACGCCAATAGATGACGAAGGTATACGACTGGTGCAAACATAATAATCACGAGATGCGTGTCATGCGAGAACATGACCACATGCCACAGTCAAGGCGCCTATACATTTAAAAGTGAAGCGGTGCGCGTGCTCACAGGCGTTCATTTTGTCGCGGCCTACCGGCATTGCCACGACAGGCGCCGGTCCTGCCTTTATGTACTCGCAGGCGGGCGCGGCGCTGCGGTGCTTTAACGCACGCGCGTTTCAACGCGTTCATCATCCCTCCTTTACGAACAAAGAGAGACGCACTGTTTTTTGGGTAACACATTGACATGGGGTAATGTTACTCAATGGCATCGGCGCAAAATGCAGCATGTTGCGTTTCGCGCCGACAGAAGCTGGTCACGCGTGGCGTTAGACTATAGAGTACTCGCGTTTAGCTAACGTAGCGTCACTGTGCCCAGCATGCGCGCGCGTCAACGCTACATTGGAGTATACTGGGCCCTTCATGACGCGCTCATGGCCATTTTTTTCAGCTCCATATTTACCAAACATTGGTGTTACGTGACACCAATCGATGACGAAATATATGACTGGTGCAAGCATGATAGTCCTCACATGCGTGCCACTTAAGAACATGATAACATGCCACGCTCATAGCGTGCTCGCGGTCGTTTCGCTAGCTCCACATATACTACATTTAGTATCACGTGACGTGAATAGATGACGAAGGTAAACGACACATCAAAACATGATAATCATGACATGGAATTCATGTACGGCATCATTTACCTCCATCCTGTAATTTTGTGCTGATTTTAATGTGATGTATCATCGTTTCTCATACTTGCTTCGCATATCATCGATTTTCACTGTACGTGGGATCTGCCAATTTTTTCCTCAACAAATTTTTTTCTGTAATTTTTACCTGACAGAAATTGAGTGAGTGAACGGATATCTTGATACTGACTTATATACAGGGTGTTCGGGATATGACGCAGCATAATTTCAAAATAGAAGAACGACTTTACGTGAACCTAATCGATCGTGTACATTGTTCCCGGTATAGTGTAGCAATCGCTACTAACGTGTTTTCGCTAATGTCAACTAAGTAATTAGTCATTATTATATTTGCAACTCAAAAAAGTGTGCTGGCATAAACTCAAATTCAGTGAAACAAGTAATCGCTTGTTCTAAAACAAATATAGGCAGGTTTTAAACCAACTATCATAAGTTCGAGGTGAGTCGGAAACTGTACTTCATCTTCTCTCAGCCCCTCAGCAATTTTTTCTGTATCTGTTGAACCAAGTGTGACTGATCCGTACAAGTTGTATATTTCTTTCCTACTCATTATTGTAGCATCCATTGATGCAAGAGAGTTGCTGTGAAAGCGTTCTAACGCGCCAAAAACTATACCACGACCTTTATCCCAGCAGTCATGTCGATTATGTCATCGCTCTTTGGAACAAGATTCAAACCTTGTGAAAGTACTGATTCATACTTTTATTTGTAATAAAATTAACAAAATAGCAATGAAATATTGGGGGACCCCCAAAAAGACACTCACCAGTCACCATATTAAATTTTAGTTAGGCTGTTGTAGGATGTCCAATGAGGAACATTTTGTCAGAAAAAATTTATGAATTTGACCATTACGAGCTTAGAAAACAGTTCTTTTTTTTGAAAAGGCGTGAAATGAGGGTGAGAGGAACCAAGCTCCAAACCCTTGCCACTCCTCCACGTAGCCTTCACAAGCCAAATCTCTGCAATACCCTCTCCGGCATGCGACCAAGATGTCACGTGCGTATGACGTGCCCGAGTAGGCCCAACACCCGTGCACACGCAAGTGGCGTTTTTTTTTCGCAGCGTTGTTTTGAGGTCTACTGCCTTTTTCGGCGGGATGGTTTGGAAGCGCTGGCTTAGACGCCGTAGAATAGATGAGCACAGTGAGTGCGCGAATACGTAGAGGAGCATTCCACGACTGTCGTCTGCTCTATGCGCTGACCGCGTGGTCACGAACGCATACGAAACGGCGGCACAGTATCCCCTCATCTCGTTGTGATTCATGGAGGAAAATTAAAAAAAGAACGATCACAATCCCCTATTGCGTCTCATTATTTATATAGAGATTTATTACTCTCTTCAAGGAACTAGTACATAAGCTATGCATGTCGCGTTAAATAATTTCGCCCTGTCTCGTGCCACTGTTGTCAACGTCAGAGCACAGTCATCTACGTAATGGACCAACGTCACTACATTGCCGTGTACGTATGGCCATTCATACGCACACGTCATGCCCTTATTCTCTGGGCGCTTCACCGTGAAAAGAAGGGGGAGCATCGTTCACCTTGAAATTTGACCCATTTCCGCGGCGTGTAGCGTTGCAAATTTTAGCAGACGTGATTCCGAATGCCTCATCCACGCATGGCGCTTGTCAGCTGAAAATTGTAGAACCTGGTCAACGGCCCTATAAGCTTCTAAGAGTTGAATGCGATGGCGTAATCGGGCCCCTATTGCGTCCTTCAACCGCTAAGTACATACTTATTAATATGTTTTTACACCCCCCCCACACACAAGCGCGCGCGAACAAACGTCCGCGTGTGGAAGCGCGACGTAATAGTACAGGATTTTTTATCTATTCAGCAGTACTTTTGTAAATTCATGAAAATATTGTACATTATTATATTCACAAAGTCCTTTAATATGAACTGCGCGTAGGCGTGACACTTGTATTTGTAAATGGTCACGTTCTGTCGTCCGTCACACGTTAGTTATCTGGCAATTGTTTGCCTTGTTCTTCCGGAGACCTCTTCCAGCCAACCACAACAAGCATCGCCCTATGGTAGGTGAAATGGCAACTACAGTACTTCCACTCCTTAATGGGGTCGTGAGATTGAAAAGCTAAATCTATGCAATTGTTGTGTTTTGTTGAATTAGCATTTGATGGAGTTGCCATCTCCAAACCAGCATGGATTTGTAGGATGTCCGGAAATTTTCTGCAAACTCGAACATTTTGGTTGAAATTTTCGACAAGTAAGGCTTCAGACCCTATGCAGGGCTGCATCTCTCTCATGACGGGGTCAGCAGTGCTCGTCACGCATGTTCCGGGCACGAAGTATACGCATGTATTCACCGCACTGCCTAGTCCTATAACACAAACTTCTCCACACTCGTGCACCTGTTGGACCAGAGAAATGGCCTCCACTTGAACTTCCCGTTAGGCGTATATTGCCACACCAGCAGAATGGTTGTCGGAGCATTTCGCAGCGCTGATGCAGCGATACTCATCCACATCGCATGGCTAATCGAATCCATTGAGGTTTTAGTGAAGCGCTGTGCGGTAGAATTCGTTAAAAAAAGCACTGGCGACATCTGCAGTGTGTGCACCCAAGGAGCGTATGGTGAAACAGACGACTGTGACGAAATAGGCGGCCAGCGTACGGCTGCAGTCGGCGCTAATGGTATGGAAACATTCCTGGTCGAGTCTCTTGAATTCGTCAGCAGGGGTTTAATCAGGGTTATCTTTGATGTGATAGAAGCGATGGTCATTTTCTTTGTTCGTCAGACATAACTCGTCAATGGTGGTAACCCTGCTGAGAGCTAAGTACACAAGATTTTGTTTCGGCGACTTTGAGTAATCGACAACCACCTCACCGTAAGTGCCTGCCTAGGACTTAGAGATGGTGATTGCGCTCACCTCGACAATATGACATTGTTTGCGCCTGACGGTTTTGTGGCTCATTCATTTTCTCTTTAAGTGGAACCCGATGGTAATGACTTCGATGGAAAACCAGTTGACGTGGACGTTGGGATGGCGTTACCTGGTAACGTCACCCTTTTAGCAGAGCCACTGAGCCCACACCGGTGGGAAACTCTATTCATAGGCGTAGTGGCTTGTTGTCGTTGTCCCCTTTTAATTTGCCTCAGTATCTGCCACTGCCATTTACGAGACTATCGGACACATCGATGTTTCGTATAGCCACGTAAGGCTTACCAAGTATGTTGTTATTCAAGTTGGCTTTGTTTTTCACTGGTGGCGAGTGTGAATTTTGCTTGCGTATATTCTTCGTGGGACCTGTGGCCTGAAGTGATATCCACAGCAGGGCAGTGGACTTGCAGGCTTTGGCAGTTGCGATGTTGTAGGTATCAGCATCTTAGTTTGTGTAGAAGAGGAGGACTCCGGATGGACACTTCCTAGTGGCCTCTTCGATGGTTACAAAGAGCCTTTCCAGAAGAGACACCTTGTCTGGAGCGATGACCCTACAGTCTTCAATCTTCGTGAGTAATGTTGCAAACCGCTCGTCACTCTGGTGCAAGAGATGCTTGAGTTGGTGATACGAGAGGTTGCGCCAAGGCATACTTTCTCGGTTAATTAAACATTGGTGCAATCTAGAGCGTTGTACGCTTCAGCTGCTCTGTCTGGTGGAAGCTGCCTCAGGTCGTCGCTCATAATGACGTCGAATCCACCGAAAAATTCCGCATACCTTAAAGACACAGAGTGAAGTCGGTGATCAATCATCACGAGTGTGTCCTCCGACTTCATGCTAATCTAATCGATTATAGGACACTTTGTGTCTGTGAAGACGCAGCGAGAAGAATTTGCATAACTCGAGCTGAGTCCCCAGTATGAATTTTTGCCGGATATGAGTACCTTGGAGACGGCGTGTGAGGTAACCTCCCGATTTCAACGGCTGCTTTTCCGATGGTCGCACAGGCGACGTAGGCGTTGATGCGTACATGTCTGTTTTCGCTTGAGTGGTATCGATTATACACATCCATTATTGTACGCAAAACGAAAGACTGGCAACATCCGGCCGCTCCAGTAAGGAAGACTTTAAGTGGTTTCAAGTCGGGTGTGGTAAAGTGATGAATTACCTCTCGCACGATGTCAAGTCGACCTTCATTGATCATTCTCATGCGCTGCAAGTAGCTGTCGATGGGCATGACATTAGTGCGCATTTGTACTGCTGGACATTATGCGACAGAAGGGTGAGTACTGTCATTTTGAGCCTCCTGCATGGCTGTTTGTTATCCGGCCTCACCTAGGATGTCAGAGTTGTCATTTAAGTCTACAAGTCAGTCATTCAATGTGTGTTTCGCCTCTGTCTGCCTTTCTAGAGCCTCTCGGTGAGCAGCTTCTTCATCAATGATACTGTTGCACATGTCTTCCATTTCCGCAAGCTCAATGCTTGGACTGATGAAGCGGGCTTTTACAGCCAGCATTTGGGACATTCAAATGTCGAAAATGTCAAAGAACTTGTTGTCCAGGGTATCTACCTTGCGGCGAAATGGGTGGAACAAGAGAACGTGTTTGCGCTTGTAATTGAGCACGTTGAATAGTGAGTAGGCATAGTAGCGAAGAACCGCAGGCTGCGCTCTTTTTTCAGCCGTTGTTGAATGACGTGAGGTGTTAGGTGTACGTTATTGCGGCTTGATTGTCCGTATAGTTTTCATACTTTTGTATGGTAGTATTGCAACATACGTCCATGCTACTCCCATCTAATCCTTCACAATCGCTCATTTCATGACTTTTTCGAATGCGGACTCGCTGCTCCAGCCACGTGAGTTTCGCTGTGATTACTGCACGACTTGCGTGTGACATGCCCAGGTCGAGCACATACCAGCCCCCTCCTGCGCCGACATCTCGACTACTTTCAACACCTTTACGCTAAGCTGCTGGATAGCTTGCACGTAGATTAAGGTATATGCCCCGCCGTGGTGGTCTAGTTGCTATAGGTACTCGGATGCTGACCCACAGGTCGCTGGATTAAGTCTCAGCGGTGGCGGATGCATTTTCGATGGAGGCCAAAATGCTGAGGCCCATGTGCTCAGATTTGGGTGCACGTTAAAAATCCCCAGGTGGTTGAAATATTCGGAGCCCTCCACTACAGCGTCTCTCATAATCATATGGTGGCTTTGGGATGTAAACCCCACATATCAATCATTCATTAGGTTAAGCAGGATTCGTGAAATTTATCCATGACTGTTCACAACTCTTAGTGCAGGTTTGACATACATTGGTTTGCCTTATTAACGTATTCGACCACGTACGAGGCAGAGGCGTACACCTCTAAGATTATTTGCAGGTCTATGTATGAGTCCAGTACCGAGGCTATTCATGGGTTGAAGTTATTAAAGTGAACCTGATCGCAATCAATTTTATCATCAAAGTCGGGCGAGAAATGCCAGCCCGTTTTTCAATATACTCTTGATGATGTGCGATGCCATTGTGTTGACAAAACCGCTTCATCGAATTCCACACTGTCGTTTCAAAAGCAGCGTGAATGTTGCTACACCTTACTTTTGGTTTATTTTGTGATATCTTTTTCTTCAGTGTGGCAGGCGGAACTGGCATAATGACTCAAGTTTGCTCCACCGTCCAGAAAGGTGCATTGAATCGGCATTTGGTTCGGTCATTTTCGTAGCATGTCTGCGTATGCTGGTGAGTCTGACATCGAGGTCTCCGGAGGCTTTCAGCGTCCAAAGAAATAAAATGTTCAGCCATACGGATAGTTTGGGGCATTTCAGGACTGATGTCCTCATTGGGTGCGTTTTCGAGCCAGTGTAGTCGACGAGCGTGAGCACTGTCCCAGCGCTGAAACTCAATGTCCTTGAAGTACTCTTTCATCACATAGGGGGCCAACAGGGACACTGTCTTGTGCTGCAAAATCTGCATCATCTGCACGATGGGGTCAAAGTAAATTGAGTGAACCTTCGGGTCATCGCTCACAAGCATAGACTTTTCATAAAGCCTTAGCTGCTGGAATGGCACTTCAGAATGGTGCGGTTCGATGTGTAGACGTTGTAATAGCTTCATCAATATGTCCCGGTGTATTTTTGAGGCTGACAAAGTAAGGAACGCTGGTGGATTGGTGGGCTGGCGGATCATCTTGAACAGGTCCTGCTTGCGGCAATGCCAGTATTTCACTGTGGTTTGGACTCCGTGCATGAACGCCATGTCGCGTTTCACAGCACCTTCGAGAAATTATCGGCCCTCAAAATGCGCTTTGGTGACGACGCTTATGCGAGACGTGTTCCTGAAGAAGACGTTTGCTGATGAAGCAATTCACGTGCGCATCACTTTGGCTGCCATATATAGCACGTGGCAAGCTGCCATACCTCTTCGGTCCGTTCTCCGACATTCGCTTGATGCCATGGTGTACACGCTAGGCTTGTTGGCTGGGCTTGTTGTTTCGAGGCTCACCGAGGTAGATTTGAAGAAACGACAGCTCCTCCGCATGCTCATCGTACGTAATGTTCAGTGGTGTTACACCTTCCCCTGGTGCTAATAAAAGAAAGTTGCTGTCGTCAATTACAATTGTCTGGTGACCTAGTGACATGCCCAACGATGCCTCTATGCGATTGTTGTCGTCTTATTGACAGTCTACATGTTCGCAATTTTGGTTGTTTGACTCTGCAAGGTTTTCGCACGATTTGTCCATCTTGTCTGGACTGATTGTGACGCTAAAGTAACGATATGATGTACATTGCTTGAGAAACGCGCACCAGGGTCGCAACTCATCCTTTTTGATCGTACAACGAATGTATACACTTTTATATATTATTCTACACTTATTGTAGACGTACAAAGCTTGATTCTTTTCGACATCTCGAGAAAGCATTTGAACGGTTGTGTGGACGCTGATCGGAATGTTCACAATCGGTTCCTTTATGGCAAACTGGTCGCTGTCACTGTACAATAATCTCCTAATTTGCGTAAAGGGTATTCGCGTAACAACGCTCAGTCACGAGACTATAGGCTTTGGCAAACGAGACGTTTTTGGCGGGTACGCATACCCGTTTGTGGTAAAGAAGTTTGGCATGGGGTCTTGTCGGATGCTCTGCATGCAAGTGCGACACACCTGGAATCCAAAAACATCCGTGAGGAATGCATTAGAAACCACTGTAGCATGTGTTTCTGCAAGAGGCTTTAGATCGTTATATTGCCAAATGCGATCACACACTGAACACTAGTAGTCAATTGGATTGTTTGTGAAGCGTTTGTAAAACATGTGAGTGGCCCTCCCACGCTGTTCTAACCTCTCGCGGGCTGTTTGTTCTTCCTCGGCTCGTCGCCTAGGTCATCCAGACTCGGCTTCATGAGACCTCAAATCAGGATTTTTTTGCCGCTGATGACGCCTCTGCTCGGCTTTCCTTGCTGCGATGTGAGGGTTGTCTTGGCGACGCTGACGCTTGGCCTCCGCTTTTAGAGCTCAATGATCTGCATCACTTTGGCGTTATTGGTGCCTGTGATCGGCTTCCCGTGCTCGTAGTTGGTGATCCATACGACGGAGATGACGCTTTTTTTCAGCTTTCCTGTCTCTCAGCAAAGCACCTTCATGGCGTTCTTGGCGTTTGACCTCGGCTTTCGTGACGTTTCGTTCTGCGTGTTTCAGTTGTTTTTAAGCCGCATCGCCATGGCTTCCCTTGCTCTGAATTGTAGGTCCCTATTGCGCCACTTTCTTTTCATCTTGTTCTGTTCAGCCAGAAATCGTGGGTTTTCCAGCCGCTTTCGTCGCAAAGCCCCAGCAAGCCCTGCTTTGCTCTCAGACTTTTGCGCCTAGGTCATGCGTGACCTCCCTCGTCGTCGAGCACCAGTTGATACAGATGTTGCATGAAGTGTCGCAGATAAGGTTGAGTTGGTGGTGCTCCCATGTCTCGTGCTTGAACGTTAGCATCACTCTGGGTCGTTATTTGGGGTGAACTCATTGACATAATTGTCCCGCAGGCGCTCATTTACAGCAAGACTGTGCAGTGTGGCCACTTCCCTCTGCTGTATTCGAGACAGGTTTTTCACAACGTCTCACAGAGGCGCGCGCCAGCACACACACACACACACACACACACGCGCGCGCGCGCGCGCGCAAACGCAAACACACGCAAACGTATGCACACACGCGCGCGCGCACGCGCGCATGATACATACGGGTTTTTGATCTAAAGCAAGAGTCACATGGCCTCCAAGATACACGCCGCCTGCTCGCCATCTCGGAGGCCATAAGTAGTTTCAAATGCCTCACAGATGGCAGCACACTATCAAGCATTTGCTGCTCGCTTGATAAACGCCTTTGGAAAGGCATAAGTTTCCTGCCAGATGGACATATATGTCCAGTTTTAGAGTTGTTTGCAAGTTCCTGGGTGTTGTTAGCGGCAATAGCTGCACTGTCCCGGCCTTTTTTGACGTAGTTTGATGGCCTCCCAAACGCGCCTACAAATCTCTGAACGGGCTCTTTTTCGTCGGGACACCTGTCGTATAAAATGCGTTAAGGAGACTCCTTCCACTACATGGCATTATATACTGTTTTTTTTTCGAAGCAGCTGCAAATAGCATCGTGCATTTGTGGTAGAACATCTGCTTGCTATGCGAACGACCCAGGTTAGATCATCAATAGAACCGGAAGTCTCATATTTTATTATGTTCGCTTCTTTTCGAGTTTTTGCTCACGGTCAATTTTTCACTCACAATCGAGAGTGCCGACTCCAACGACGGAATTTCTGTGACATGGGCTCTCCAACGCTATCGCGTTAAAATTTCTCAATAACAAGAGAGGCCCTGCAAGTAACAGAAAACTTAAACAGTAATGGCAATAAGGTGCCCCTCGTAGTACTATTCTAAGCATCCAACCTAAAGTAAACGGCATAGTGAAAGGCACGATACAAAGGTGCTTGCAGCATACAGTGCCCCGTTTCATGTGAAGTGGCCTGGAAAACGTTTGGAGGTACATGAAAGGAAAAACAAGGGCGATCGACCTATTCGTATTCGATGGATACCTCGTTGTCAAGAAGCATAGAATTGCTAAACGTCTTAACAAATGTTCAGCCCCGTCTTGCTTCCTGGGAGGCATAAAGATTTGTATTATCAACTATGTGGCTCACCACATCATCGGTGAACAAAGATTGAAAGCATTCAATGCTGTGCTCTCTGACGATAGCCTCGCCAAAAAACTTGTTTTAGTGTCTGTCGGCGTAAAAAAATCTTCTGGGGTCATCTTTCACTAAACTTCCATGTCGATTTCAGAAGTATCTGCAGCAGCTGATGAGCCTGCTGTTGAGCCACAACGCCGTTTCTTCTTTTTGCCGGTATAAGCTGTTGGCGGTTTTTTTTGCGTTCAACAGCGGGAACTTCAAACTCAACTTCATCGCTTTTACTGTCCGTTTCACTTTGAAGATCACAAGGCAGTTCTTCAAAATATTCTTTGTCACTATTATCTTTACTGACACTTTCAAGGTCGGGAAGGCTGAAATAAAGATCAAGGGCCTTTTTCGGAGTCAGATTCTTCTTCGTCTTCGTTTCTGCAAACACGACCGCTAACACTTTATGCAAGCCACAAGGTTACATGTGAATAATAATCGTGCAACATGATTTGTCGATTTAATTCAGTGTTTCGGTGTTACACATAGGTACAGGAGCACAAAATACGAGTTAAAAAAAGCAAAACTGAAGTGACACCATCTTGAAGATGTCTCGTAGTAGGAATAAAGTGTCAAAGGGGTTTCCTAGGCCTAAGGTACGACCACTCCGTTCGGCTCTTTAGGGGCGAAGCTCCTTAAAGTAGCACCCGTTCGTCCCTCGTCGTAGTGCGAAGCCAGTCTTACGTTTTTACCTGCAAGGTGCTGCTTTGGGAGATTTCTTCAGTGCGTTGTTGAACAATAATAAATTCACAGCGTGCGCGTTAGCTAAAAGCGTAACTCTCCTGTCTCTCCTTTCACATTAGCAGCCATTGGCATGTACATTGAGCACTATCTGACAAGAAAGGGTTGCTACGTTACAGACGCTGGGCGTAACCTCATGGTTTATTAAAGGTTCAGCGAGCGTTGGGCCGCAGTGCTATGAATATATTGAACTAGTATTTACCATGAACTCGAGATGGTTAAAGGTAAGAAGTAGACACGAAGCGAAAGCCGAATTCTCCTGTCTCTCATTCCCTATTATCAGCCATTGCCATATACATTGAGCACTAGCTGACAAGAAAGGATTGTTACGTTATACTTGCTGGGCGTAAGCTCCTTGTTTTTAGAAAGGTTTAGCGAGCGTTGGGCCGCAGTGCCATGAATACAGCGCACGTGTATATACCATGAACTCAAGGTGGTTAAATGTGGGAAGTAGACACGAAGCAAAAGCCCAATTCTCCTGTCTCTCATTCCCCATTGGCAGCCATGGGCATATACATTGAGAACTCTCTGACAAGAAAGGGTTGCTACGTTATACTCGCTGGGCGTAACCTCATTGGTTTTAGAAAGGTTTAGCGAGCGTTGGGCCGCCGTGCCATTATTATAGTGAACTAGTATATATCACGAACACGAGGTGGTTAAAGGTGAAAAGTAGGCACGAAGCGCAAGGCGTAAAAACCTCTCGTTTAGGCCTTGGAATGCCCGCTGGATGGCGGTGCTTTTATATGCGGAATATATGATGAAAAAATGCGAGATGGTGGTACTTGGAGTGTTGCCTAGATGGACGAATGGACACACAGACAGATGCATTGACGGACGCACGGATGGCTGCACGGAGAGATGCATGCGTGGACGAACACAGGAGCGGATGCATGAACGAACGGGCGGACGGACGCATGGATGGACGTGCGGATGCACGAGCAGACGCACGCACGACCTGGAGGATGGACGCATGGACGAATGGAAGCAAGAACGAACGAACGGACGGATGCTTCGTCCCACTAATAATCATTTACCCCTTGGATATGCTGCCATTGTTTTCGCAAATGGCAGAAAAAAATAGCTCACTGTTTCGTCAAATCTGTCTATAAATGATCAAATTGCATAACATGAGTGCAAGAGGTATTTTTCGCACTTACGAAACATTTCATTTGCGGTGAAGAAGGAACCAAACCCACGCACTTGAGGAGCAATAGCGCCGAAATACACAAGCTAACAGAAAAAACAACGTCAGCTACTAGTGCTACCTACCAATTCAAATACAATATAACTATATTAGTTGCTCTAACTCACTACAAAAAAGCGCTACTTGTTGTAAGTCTAGTCATGTTCCTGTGATCATTTGAGGCGGTTTTACTGGTGGTTGTGCGTGGTACAAGTATGTCCCAATGCCCGACAAAGGGTTAAGGACGCCACATGCATGGTTTAAATTTTGGAGCCCTTCACTACACGGTTCGTCACAATTATATCGTGTTTCCGAATGTCAAATTCCAGATATTGTATCGCAAAATTCAGTCGCTTTAGCCATACACTGTTCGGTCAGCTGTGCGCGTAACAAAGTAGTGGACGGGTTGGGTATTCTATTCTTCTGCGCTAAATCAAATACCGCAACCCAGTTTAAAGGTACACTCATTGGTGCTTGGTGTTCACTTGCTTTAAGCGACTGATTTGTGTAAATTTGTTATGGGCAGAATAGCCTTTTTTGAACTTGGCCTACCAGGTGCTTCCGGTGCACTCATAAGTTCGGTTACCGTTAATAGCACGGGTTTTCTGTTGGCCTAGGCTACTTTCAAATCGTCTCTTAATATCACCGGCTGTAAAGTGCACTTGGGCGTCCAAAAGCTACTGCATCCACCATTCATGAATACTGCGCAACGAGGAACCAACATAGTCTTAGTCGCGCAGTTCATGTTCAATGACTCCACGCTTGCATCAAAGCAGTCGTTGTAAAAGCCAAAACAGACAACATGCACAAAAATGGTAGATAACGCAATTAAGAGCATATGATCAGAGGCAAACAGTGTAGTTTAACCTTCCGCAGATTTCCGCAAGAGTCTTGATGGCATTGGACCACTCACAAACACGTTCCCAATGCGGCATTCGACAGTGGCAGTGCCCTTCAACACGAAGTTTATGTCCAGAATTACGTGATACGTGATGTGAGGTATCATTGCTTACTCCATCAGAATAGCATCCTAATGTATTACCGTAAGGCCCGACTCACCACCAGACAAGTTTCCTCAGTAAGCAGCGATTCACTACCTAGCATCTATTACAGATACGCATTTTTCTCTGTCCGTCGCTGTACAGCCGTATTTACCCCGCTCTTCACACGCCATAATGCAAAGCGTGCGGTGCACCTAACGCCGAGCTCGACCATATTATATGAGCCTGCCCCTTAGCTAATCACTCAGTTAAACACAGCGTGAACCCTACATTCACATTCAGAATGGCTGAGAAGTGTGAGGCTACGCCGCTCAACACGTGCCCGGAGGACCAGCTCTGGGCTGCCTGGCTGACTGAGACTCGAGGCCGCCAGAATTAAATGCCTGTCCGCCGCCTGCGAAAGCGGGTTACCGAGGGGCCCGTCTCCCCAGCCTCTACTTTCTTTGACCCCAGCAAAGACACTTTAATACAGTTTCTCCTCTTTCTCGCCACTCACTCCACCGAACTTGTACATTTCGTCTCACTTAAATATAACTTTCCGTCCTAACACGAATAAGGCCGATTAGGGGCTAATTGCTCCACCTTCATGCTAGTGACACATATTTAAAATAAACACTCATCACCCAAATTTTGATCGCTGAGTCCACCGCGGACAACAGAGGCACATTATAAAGATGAACATGCACTTTGGTTATAAGCATCAACACAGGACATTGACACATCACTGACGACCTGACCTTCATCGTCTGCGTCGGCTGGTTTTCCGTTGGCGAAGGGGATGGGGTAGTATACAGGGGCAAGGTAGAACGAGGAGCATGCAGCACAGCTGTCAAGCTCCTCTCAGATGCCGACCAATGATTCTGGGAGCTGCTCGACCAATAATCATTGCCAAGTGGAGCATTCCGCGGGACGTTACTAGTTCGTTTGCAGCGTACAAAAATTGAGCTCGAAGGCCGTACCTCGTGGCTACACGATGGCTGCAAGATTGTGATATATCTTATCGAACAGTGCAATGTTGAAATCCTGGCTGCTCTTCAATCAAATGGGCTGTATACCTTGTATGGCCGCTAGGTGCATCTGCGATTGCATGAAGATACGTCATGCGTCGAGGAGGCACTTGCTCATTGCGTCGATCATATAGAGCCAATTTGAAAAATGTGTGTGTGTGGCTAAGCTGTATTCCACAGCTGTCCTATAGTTGTCGCTTGCCAGGGTTTCGAAAAGACGTAGTCAGCCTCACATGAGTTGCACACCCAAGGGTTGTGAGATGTAACGCAAGATTTGTTGGTGGCTGAGTTCCTCGAGGACAATGTGTCGAATAGTCCTGGAAATGTCGATATAAAGGTTCGTGTCAACATTGGCCACAGTCGTCACGTTTGCCAGCCGGCCAAACATTGGCATATTTCTGCGCATATTAGGTTTTAAAAGTTCTACAGTGTGGAATAACGTCGGACACTGAACTCAGGCTATCTTTTTTGATCGGAAACTTGTTCACGTCCTCAGTCACTCCTTTTATCAAATGACCAGATTTACCTTCTTACGACAAGTTGGCGCTGACCAGCTCCCACAAGCTCAGTATTATTTATAAACACATGGTGCACGTCTCCCTAGTAGCTGTGCTCGTTGTGACAGAATCTTTTCCACCCACTTCTTTTTTGGAGCCCGAGTCCCCGAAATACGCCTTGAGCTCTTTTATGAAAAGTTTCCTCGTTGTCATCCCGTCCTCATAATTTTTGAGCCCCACAATAGCTGAATCCGTCAAGAACAACAGCAGGTTGGCGAGCTGAGCAGCTGAATTTCGTCCTTTGCTCACTTCCTTGTACTTGAGGAGCCACGCGTCGACATCTTCTTCCGCTTTTCCTCAAAAAGGTGGTGGGACGTCCATGGTAGTACTGCGGTGGACAGTAAGGTATTGTACTAAGAACGTCTCCTTCGTCGGGCATATCGAGGACAATCTTGTCAATTGCTGGAAGGTGAGCTAGTCTGCGACCTCGGCGAAGCTGCAGGAGTGATGGTTCCGTCATTGTGAGTGCGTACGCGGAACCTCTACCACTCTGTTATGGAGGAGACCGAGACGCGTACTGCTGAATAGGCCGTTTGTTAGGTCACCAAGGTGATCGAAGGTGTGACCAACAAGTGGGAAGTCCCAACATTGTTGTCTTCTGTTTAGCTGCGGCTCTGGGCAGCCAGCACGTTCAGAGGTTTCGGAAAAAATTCAAATGGCGACGCCGAAAAAAACTACTGCATCACACACTACTGAATGCATTGTGTGACACCCTTGCACCAATGTATTATTGACGCATTAGAAATGATACAACGCAAAACCAGTAAGACCAATTTTCTGGAGTTGAAGATTCTTAGAGTCGAGCCTTTTCCACCTGTCGGCATCACAAGGTGCTTGAAAACCTCAAGAGACGCTTCGGCGTGTGCTAACTAGCGGTGGGTGATCTTTCCCTCTCTCTTTGACAGCAAAGAGAATGAAGCGCTCGCACCCCACACGTCATTGCCTCCGAGATGGTGGGCGTGCGGAAAGAAAGCCGCCGCGCGCCCCCCATCTTGGAGGCTATGCGCACGTGCTCTGGTTTGAGTGTACACCGCTAGAGGCGCTGCGGTGTCACTCGAATTCGGCGCGTGATCTGTCTCAATTTCCCATTGGCATCGAAGAAAATAAAGGCAAAGTGGCAACACTGCATATCTATAACTGCAGTGTCTAGAAATATACTGCCTAGTGCGCTGAGCACGTGGATTCCCTACGGGTGGCCGCGCATGTAATGACTGCACTCAGATGCCACAAATGGCGCTGCGTATCGAGAGGGTGCATGAAGGTGCGAAATTCCTCTCGTCCTGTTGCTGCCGGAGCCTCGCCACGTTCAAAATCAGTGTTTGACAGCTGCCATCTGATTTACTGTAAAGTTCGATGGCGCCATATGTACCATGCAACACCCTGAATTGTTAAAAGCTCAACGGCAGTGCAAAGAAAGGACGTGTATTTTTGCCACTGTGTCAAAGACGTTATCGGTCGAACAAGGAAAAGCTGTCTTGTTCCCCGTACTAACGAATCCAGCATGGTTTCCTGCATGAACACTGCCTGAAGTGGTTTTCACATCTCAGTGTATTTGCCGATTTGAGCGTGCCATATTGTTTATACTGTAGTTTGTACTCGACATGCTTTATTGTTTATCTCAATTGTGAATGTATAATAGCGAGACAGACCCATCTCCGTTGTTTTGAAGGTCGTATTAACCAGTGTTTAAGCTCATCTGTATATCTCTATGTAATGGACGTATCTTCTGTATTTTGTGCACATCAATCATCTATCACGCTTACGTGTGTTTTCCACTTAGGTTTTGTGCCTCTCCTGCTTGGTCTTTTCAAGACCGCAGTATGTTTTAAATGAATATATAAATAAAAAGTAGGATGAAGAGGGCAGAATCCGAAGGCTGTTGTGTGAGAAAAGCATTCTAAGAGTGACTCCACCGATTTATCTTTTCGGATTAGGGTGAACAGTGCCGGGAATGAAATCGCCATTAAGGCAAAACTTCAAATATTATTATTTGCCTAAAAATTAAAAATACCCTTTCGAATTTCATTCATACAGTTTTTCTCCCATGTCAACGTCGGACTTCCTTTCCAACAACTTTTTCAGTATCATATGCGGCGAGTGTCAGATTATTCATTGCCATGTTATCATTCTTCGTTTTCACTCAAATCCTAATGTAATGCAGGCTAAGAGGTAAAAGTTTAAAGGTCTTTTGTGATAGTTCTTGCTCTCAAGAACAAAGCACAATATAAAAAATAACTCTGGTGGTTATACTGTCAACGGTTTTTAAAATTAATTTCTTTGCGTACTGCAACCACTGTGAGCATCTATCTATACATGTATCTATCTGTCTATTTATCTATCTATCTGTCTATCTATCTCTCCGTCCGTCTGTCCATCTGTCTGTCTGTCCGTCCATCCATCCATCTGGCCATCCATCTATCCGTGCGTCTATCCGTCTGTCCGTCGGTCTGCCTGTCTGTCTGTCTGTCCATCCATCGGTCCGTCCACCTGTCTGTCCGTCCGTCTATCTATCTATCTATCTATCTATCTATCTATCTATCTATCTATCTATCTATCTATCTATCTATCTATCTATTGAATCGTCTGCGTCTGGGTGCCCTCATGATCACCCTCTTAACCTAGGGTCTTCAAAATACTTTGCAAGAAGAGTGAAATGTTCGTGAAATGCCAATGGTGGTTCCAGTGTTGACTATGCAATTTCTTCCATATATTCAGCGCCACTTCATAATGTTTCACTTAATAAAAATTACAATAGAGTCACCTTACGTAGCATTGATTCCCAACTTACGTAGGATCTGCGTCTTTTTTTGCGGGCAGTAGCGGATGGTGAAATGTAGGCCACAAATTGATCTTCATTTGGTATTGCAAAGCACCAGTACTGTGAAAGCAATCGAGTAATTCTTGTACAATAATGCATTATGTAAGAAAAACACTCCGAAAATGCAGAAAAATAATAGTTGGCCTTGCGCGGCTCGTTCTCCTGCAGGCTTCGCAGTGCTTGCGGAGTGCAACGATTGAACGCACAGCAGCTACTCGCACAGCAGCACACCATGCGGGCGCTGCCGGCAGTCATAAGCGGCGGGGCCATCTCCTAGCCCGCGTTCAGCACACTAGTCAGTATATTTCTAGACACTCAACTATAACTAAGGGCTCGCAGAGCAGCTGCAGAACAGGAGCGCGGATAAGTGGATACAAAGTTACGGCCGTACCGGCATGCTTACCCGTTGGCACCATTATTAACAGGAACCGTTATATGAATTAAGAAAACGAAGTTATTGGGTTTTGCCAATTTAAAAAAAAATTACGGCTTATGTCGATTGCAGTACCAAGGGCCTTGAGTAATAAATGTGTTGTATTCCTCAGAAACCGAGTTGAGCACTCTTACAAGAAAGGTGTTAAAATCAAACCTAATAAGTAATGGTACAAATAATAACCATTATTTGCCAATTTGCAATAGTGATATTTTTATTTCGTCTGTTTTCTTATATGCTGAATTTAATATATGAAAACTGTTGTACGTGAATAGATGTAGAATATTTGTGGTAATGTAGAAATGAGAAAGTATTCAGATGTTGTTTGCAACATAAAAATTGTCGACATAGATGCATGTAAATATAATTTTCTCTATCTCCATATATATATATATATATATATATATATATATATATATATATTATTATTATTTATTTATTTATTCATTTATTTATTTATGCTGTAGGTTTTCTCGCCAAGCCAAGGGGGCAGGAACCTCGTCAAGCTGCTGTTTTGCAGGTTTTGTTCCTTTCCCTGGCGTTTTCTTTTTTTTCTTGTAAAAAAGAAGTGCGAAATAATCTTGAACTTAAAACTGGTTGAGAACTCGCGAAGTGGAGGTTGCAAAAAAAGAGTCCGTACGGGAGCCTAAACGTCTTATACTTCAAAGTATTTTCTATTCAGCGTCTTCCTATAATTTTTTGTCATAAGCTTTCCCGACCAGACTATAGACTTCGTGAAAAAATCATTCCAATAAATAGTCCCAACCATCGCGCTCACTAAACAAAAATCAATTTTGATAAAAAAAACTCTGCATAAGCTCCATTCGTACAGATTTGTCACCGCTGGTTTGTTCAAATAAAAAAAACACGGCGCTTCTACATCATCGCCATCTTCCTACAATGGAATGGTAGCGCTAATCAACTTCTCGCTATCTGTGTTGCGTCGTCAACTCGATGTAGCAGACGGCAGTGCCAGAAAAGTCAACATAGCGGTACCTTTCGATGCACTTTTCTTCTACTTCGAACTTATCACGTCATTGTCTTGCACTGTGTGGTCCCTAAGTTCGCAACCAACAAATTTATTTGTTTTAAATTTTCATCTTGAAGGTTCAAAAACAATGTACTCGGTGGTAAGTTGCAGTATTTTTTTGTCAATTTCATTGTCAATTTTTTCGGAGAAAAAGCTTAGGGGGCTTGGCTAAATCAACACGACTAATCTCAGTAATAGAGACACGACACCTGATGCTTTTTCCCAGTGTGATATGAGACGAATCGAGAGTGGATTTCACGATGTATTCATGCCTGGAAAAACACTGGGCGAGTAGCAAGCGTAAATTCGTATCGAAGCGGGCAGTTTCTCCTGCATCCCTACTGAAACGTTCCGTATGAAATCTAACGGAAACTATATGGACTCCGTAACAATTCCTTATGCTACATACGGAAAAAATATAGAGTTTTATAGAAATATACGGAAGTTGAATGGCATTTACGGAAAGCTTCTTATGGAGTATATGGAAGGATAAGGAAAATGTATGGCGTATACGGAAAGCTTTTTATGGAGTATACGGAAAGATAAGGAAAATGTATGGCATATATGGAAGTCTTTTTATGGAGTATATGGAAGGAAAAGCAAGTTTTATGGCATGGATGGAGTGAGTTTTACGGAAAACATGGAAGAAAGACAAGGAAACCTATGGAGCGTACGGAGAGTTCATTATGGGAGATATGGAAGGATAAAGAAAGTGTATGGAGTGTACAGAAGCTTTCATAAGGAAAATGCAGAATGTTAGGTCTTACGGAAATAAACAGATTTTGTAAGGTGCTTACGAAAATGTGCACCAGTGTATGAAAGGCATGTGGATTGTTGCAAAAATGTGGAAACTCTACAGTTGCCAAATTTTCAGCAGGAAATCCGAGCTCTATAAAGTTATAAATGAATGCACAGTAACATATATAGTACAAAAAATAACGCAGGCTCGTCTGTGTTGTCAGTCACCGCTGTTCGCCATTTTCCAGAATGAATACTTCTACAGATGACCAGGTGCTACAGTCTGTCACACGGAAAATGTGTCATTCACAAGGAATGACAATAACTGTCATTTTACTTGCATGCTCTCACACGAAAACAAATCAAGCAAAAAAAGCATAACTTCAATGGCTCGTTTTTTGGTAGAAACAATAATAATGAGAACTAAATTCAATGTGACTGAACTTGTCAATATTATTGAAACTGTTCTCATTAACATTGGCAAAAAGAAATGTCATTTTAAAATATCGACCATGAGCTTAGCTCTCCTGGGCACCGACAAAAGAAATGAAAATCTATGAAAACTAATTGCATGTAGCCTAAAAATAATATTTATTGATAGTATGTGCTCCTACAATATAAATACAGCTATACACAACTTGCCACAGCTTCATGACAGAAACGAGGTAGGGGCAGAGGAAGTGGTCAGAAAAATAATTAAGTATGAGAGCACAACTGATATGTACGGACACATAATGGTGCTTTTCAATGATGCACAGATGGTCGTGTATAGAGCTGGGTCGTTTTGAGATTTTCAAAAGCATTGTTTCAGACCACCATGCAGATTACGCTTCAATTGTAGCGCTACATATGACACAACTTATGGGCCAGCTTTAATGAATAAGAAGATTATAGGTTAAACAAATGCGTTAAAATATATCATATCATGGCTGCATGGACGCATACAAGCTATGTAAAGCGCAATAAAGTGAGGACGCATGAGCTTCTCTTGATTCTTCAGTTCTACATAGATGCTTCAACTGTGCTGCAAAAAAATTTAACCAATGTCTGTGTGTGCAACATTGTCCATTTTAAACTATCATATATCTATATATAAAATTTCCTACTGCGAGTTAAGCTACGTAGCACTCCATAACTCTTTCTTATATTAAGGGCAATTTTTCAAACAAGCAACATTATTCATTTTCCGTCTCATGCCTTCGTGCCCGCAATTCTTGGTTTGGCTCGATCACAATTGTGCAGCCCTTATTTTGGAGGAATCAAAAAACATCAACCACAATATATTTTGGAACTGCTTCTCGGTGATATTGCCTTCCCTCAACTGCCACAGCTTGAGATGAGTCATATAGCAAGTCTCGCGCATACCTAGGGCCTACCCTTGAAGAAACTAGTCCGGCTGTGAAATGCTCAGTTTTTTATCAAATAATTTTTTTGTTTGAGTTTTCTCAGTTCTCGAGTCCCTTCACAATCAATCAGACCCAATGTTCCTCTTAGTTCTTAATTTTGTTACATTAAGAGATAAATAAAACAATTAATAATGAAAATAAGAACACTAATAACTGTTGCGCAAAAAACACAGTCCCACATACGTACTTGAACGCTATATTGCTTTTTTTGTTTTAGAACCTAAGGCATTAGAAAAGATAGCAGTACAATATAAACGTTGAAAAAAAACAAAAAAAATTTAGACTTTGCGGGACTCGAACCTGCGCCACTTAGTTGTGCTCGCGTACGTGAACTGAGGGCGTTAACTTGCTAAGCCATTCGCGCTGAACAGCGCACGCGAGTTTAAGTATAAATTTGCTTTTTACACGCTATGTGTTGGCATATTTATGTACGATATGCGATCGTATCTATTGTTGTGTGCATATGTTTTGTGATTGTATATACGTCACATGCTTTTCGCATATCTTTCCACTATAAATTGCTGCCCCGTCGAGGATGAAAACAAAGTATTTTTACACCCACACACAAGCTTGAGGAGTTGAAGGTTGTTTCCCGGGGCTCTCTTGTGATTTAGTCGGCCACCCCAGGGAATTAGAGTGATACGCAATTAATCCCTGCATCTAGCTGTATTCCACTTAATATTTCTATCGCTTGATGACAAATCGAGCGCGGGGCGCGACGCTACTGCGCACGACCATGCCTCGCGTAGCGGCGACATCAGCTGACTGCGCCAGCCCGCTTGCTTCGATTTGCTTCAGAGCAAAGAAATGTCATACCTTGAAAGATTGCGTACTGCACTATGTCAAACTGTTACTGCTTTGTAGCTATCCTATATTTCATTGAGAATTGATAACTCTGATATCACTACTGTCAAGCTTTGCGTCGGCGACACGCACCGAACGTGAAACCGCACTACGTCTGTCGTAGAAGCAGTAGGAGGCTGTCGTCTGCTGGAACAAAAAACAAAATAAAGACCTGCGAAAATATTCATAAGTTGTAACTTGTTTTTTGAATAACCGTTTATCACATTTAAAGTTAGTTTGCCATATAACATATATTTTTTTCAGTTTGTAGCAGCGACAGATGTTTTTTCTTTCTCACACAGATATCCAAGCCAAATTCATTCACAGCTAAAGCCACATGTTGTTTCCGTGGGCATGCCTTTTCGGTGCATCTCTCATGTGTTCGCGCTGCTACACAAGAGAGCACGAAATGTTAAATTTACGCAAGGAAGCGCCGTTCCTCGTTCGTGTGATGTGCTAAGATTGCACCCATTCCCGTGGTTGTTCGAGTGCGGATCAAGTGCGAGTCGTCCAAGGAATCGGCGGGTTGGGCGGGCGCTCGAAGGACTCCGAGGTGACGGCTGACGCCTGTGGTTGCTTCCCTCAGGACAGTGTGAAAGAAACTAAAGGTAAGGGGGACACTTTTTTATGTAGACCAAGTATGCCACTCAGTGCAAGTGTGTGTTGCTGCACTCGAACGACGCGTCGGGAAACGGCAACCTTACGCGCCTTTGCGAGTGCGGTTGCCGATTCGCTTTGACAACGCTAACGCCAGCAGAGCCATGGCGCATCGGCGCGGCCTTACTGGAGCTAATTCGAGACAAATGCGGCAACATGCATGTGTATGGTGATCGATTTTTTCATATGTGCAATGTAGTGAGGAAGACGCACACGGTGTTTGCTACGTTGTTGATTAAACGAAGCCGGCAGTGCCATTTGATGCAAAGCAGCATTTTGTTTCCGTTTGCGGGCGATACAATTTGTAACTTGGCTCAATTCACCTAGCCAACCGCCTAAGTGGGTTGATTAGCATACGTTCACGGTAGAGCGTTATTATGCCCCTAAACAGTGGCGTGTGCTTGTTAAAAGATATAATGTGTGTGCCTAGTGTAGAGAGAGAGAGGTGTTCGTGCAATCTGCATGGGTACCTGCAAGACGCTTTTGCTTGTAACTATAATGTACCGGCCAGTATCTACATTGTACGCCTGACTTTGAATAAAACTTGCATGCATGATGTGAAATTTTGTAATCTGCCAGAGTTGCTTTTTATAAAATAATACACTGCCAGCATGTTCAAAATAAGTTTCGCTGCTGTGTGGCAGGGGTGCGGTTATCACGCCTGTTGTGTAGTTGCTGATGCAAGCACTTACAGTTTTGATGCGTTAATATTTCTCATCTAATTCATCAGGTGTTTGGCTGTTTCAGCAAAAACAAGGCAAAGAGAAGGAAGACGGGTAATGACAGGACCAGTGCCGACTTTTGTTTGCAGGAGAATACCAATGTTGGTGTATTTATTGTGACAGCCTTTCTGTGTTGCTTTTTTGCCCAATTTATGCAACAACACAGTTGTCAGCAATATGAGAGAGAACACTGAAATTAGCTTTTAAAGATCGTAATGACTAAATGCCTAGTAATTCACAGCACAAAGTAACAACAAAAGACATCAGTATGATCAATGTGGACGAGTACAGTCTTGCATTTAAAAAATATCCCTATCGGAAAAATTGCCATGGTGGATACTGGAAAACATGGTGGGCGTAGTGGAAATAATAGTGGGCATGGTGGAAATAATAGTGGGCATGGTGGAATTTATGATGGCTATAGTGAGACGTAGTGGATATTATGGTGGTTATGCCGGGACATACTGGGTGGTATGGTGTACAGATGATGGGTAAAGTGGAAATTATGGTGGAAAGCAGAGGCTAGATAGTGGGCAATAATGGGACACTCTGCCCACCATTGCGATAATGCTTGGAAGCCCTAAGCATATGGTGGGTGGTGATTATTATGGTGGGCTACATGGTGTACCAAGCTGAGAAACTCTTCCCACCATTGCGATACTGATGGGAAGCACTAAGCAGATGATGGGTGCTGCTTGTTATGGTGGGCCACATGGTGTACCAAGCTTAGAAGCTCTGCCCACCATCGCGATAATGCTGGGAACCAGTAAGCAGATGATGGGTGGGCTTATAATGGCAGGCATTTTATATAGTGTGCCAAGCTGGGATCTGTACACTACACGTTCTACCACCATGATTTCCACCAACGGTTAGGCCTACCGACCGAGCCCGTACAATTGTGTTATCCGTGCTTCCGGCTTTCAGAATACACGATTTCGACGATTAGGTATGACAATACAGCGCAGCCATGGCATCAATTAACCTAAATGAAGTATTTTTCATTGTGTATGGTGTCCGCTCAAGAAGCAACAAACATCGATGCGACGCGATTAAAGCACTCCCAGAGAACGTGTCTTCTCACCGACAGCCGCCGGTCGCACTCGCCGGCACTTCTCTAGCTTTTGTACGACAACTCAGACGTGGCAATTCATATGCTTGGTGAACCAATATGATAGCGTAATGTTTCCGGCACACTGCATTCGTTTTGGCCAAGCCGTTTAGTAGTTGTTGCTTTAGCGAAAGAGCTACAGCATTACGCTGGCGCGACCGCCCTCTACATTGCGCGAAAAGCAACCCAATACCCAATCAAATAAATTAGGCGGGCGTATCTAGGGAATGAGCCTAGAAGCGTCATAAAGCGTGAGCAGATGTCGCCCTTTAGAACGAGCGTGAAACGGATAATAAACTTGGCAGACCCCGCCGGTAAACTCTTGCTGCTCCCCAGTCCACTTGGTTTTTTTTCTTAAAGTTGTGAATTGTAAAAAAAATAGCACTAGTGCCATTAACACAGTGGCAATCGTTAAAGGCCGCAGTTGCTTGTGTTTAATAAATGTGCAGTTTTTAGTAGCAGGTGTAGATCTTGTCTATGTTGTGTACACGACAAACATAAGTTGAATTGTAAGTTTGTATGCCAACTAATTATTTAACACCAGTCAACGTCATGTCGGTGTGGCGCAGTGGTTAGCGTCTTCGAGTGAGAAGCCTCAGGTTGCACGTTCGATCCTCCATGGCGCCTTGTTTTTTTTTACGAGACGGGTGTTTTTTATATCGTTTTTATAGAATTCTTTTTTATTTTTTGTGGCAGCTCGTCACGGTGATTCTGAAGTCATTTCGCGCTCAAGCATTGCCGGCACTGCAGCACCCACCATATCCTACCATGCGCCATGGTGGGCATTTCCCACCATTCACCCACTACATTATTCCACTATAATGGTGGGTGGTGGTTTACACCATGCCCACCATTCGTTTTTTTTCTGATAGGGATATTGTGCAAATTGTTGCCTAAGTAAGAAACCTCTCTATGTTTGCAAATAGTGTGACGTCACTTCGAGCACCGTGCCAGCCATTCCCTCCCTCTGTGCAAGGACTGGTTGGCAAGGAAGTTGTTTGTGACGTTCCTGATAGACCACTGAGATGTATGCGATTCTAAACCTGTAGCCTAATATATATGTAATCTTTTGCGCAGTTACATCGCTGCATCTGACACCTACAACTTGTTTGCATATTTACATTGTTCCCTTATGACCTAACACACAAACTTGTTGTTTGCATTGTCACTTCATGAATATCGAGCAGTAAAGGTACTGAGTATATGTGAAACAAGAATCTCTGCATGCTTATTACATGAAGACAAATGAGGCCTTCGATAAAACGAGTTATACCTTTATTGGGCTTGCGTACTCGTCGGGGCGATTCATACATGCAGCTTCAGCAAATGGTATCTTCCAGCCCGGTGACCTTGCAATTTTTTTCTGCCCACAGCGCAAACACCGAGATGTACACACTCGCAGATGGTCGCGTAAAGTGCATATTTACCTTGACTAAAATGTCGAATCAAGTTTTTTCATCGACCGGTCCCTGTCATGAGTGCTAACGTCTTCGCAAACAAGACACATTGTTATTGACACTGCACACACCACACACAATATTCTCAGTTGAACCAATATTCTCAATACCTTTCAATGCACACTACATGCCGCAATCAACAGTGCACATTTTTGAAGACTATGCCGCTGTTCCTCGCACAGGCCACCACGTGTGTTCACTTCTTCAAGATAAACAGACGGCGTGGCAAATATTTTACCACACAGTTTACCACACAGCTAGATGTTTGCTGACACATACTACATCTCTAATGTCGACATTGTAACGTGAAGTGTAAGCTTTGAAAAATTAAAACTTGCCCCAAACACCGCACGACTGTACCGGGCTGAGCCACCAGAGGCAGTGTTTTTCCAGCCACACCTTTTACATGTGCCAGTGACATCATGCTGTGACGTACCTCGGTAGGGGCCTATCGCTGCATACTTTATGTGAATGAGGGTCCTGTTAGTGAAAGCAGGCATTGTTGATTTCGTAACTTGTTGATTGTTGATTGTTGATTTCGTAAAAAACATCGGTTTTAGCTTAACTTCATGCTCTTTTCTCGAACAGCTGACAAAACGCTATTGCATGCTTACTTGCCATGAATTGGACTGTGTTTGAATTACATTGCAATTCTTCACTGGACTGCCAGTACACTTCACATTGGGAGAGTGGTTATTCGTCTTGCTTGTGTGTCTGTAAACCAAGAACTTTGGATAGAACTATATTTATCTTACAAATGGTTGCAGGACTGTGGAGGCTGTAGGGCTGCTTAGGAATGGCGGAATCCCTGGACATGTGTTCAACCTTGCTGCATCAGCTCCCTGGTGTTTTCACGGCATCTTTCCAGATGTGTTGGGTGAGTAAAGCAAGCAGGTTTCAACACAAGGAAAAGTATAATCTGGCAGCACCTCTTGTGCGTGCCTTACATCCCAAGTATATCAAATATTTATCTTGCACCTTGTGGCCTGTATTTTTGAAGAGACACTTCTTTTTGCTTTATATTTGAGTCTTGATGCTTCGACAGCAATGTATTTGTGTTTGACAGCAAGTGTTCTTGAACAAATAACTGATCTCAATAATGATAAAACACCCTTCATACTTGGTCCTTAGCATAAGCTAGCACATATCTGTAGCAGATTCAATTATTCATTTTTTGCTGGGATGATAATGGGCAAGTAGCAAAGGCAAGTTCAGGTTGGAGTGGTCGGTGACCTTTGTTTAGGCTCTGCCATATTGCTTTGCAACCAGAGTTACTTGTGGCCACATATACAATGAAGCCACATGACGTGTATTCTATATGAGATTACCATATCACACTTCGCTGCATCTCAATGTGTGCCAAACAAATGCAGATATCATTAGCTTGCCACTATAAAGGTATCCTAAACCTACACAAGGTTGAAATTTAGTCGTGGTGTTGCAGCTGTGTATGACTCTACAATGGATACATAGCCGTGATAATTTGTCTATATGTTGTCGCAATAGTAATGTTACACACATACACACATTGTACGATACAAAAGAGGTCCTCGCTTATTTCGCATTTTTTCGCTATGTTTCTTTCTTGTCTCTTCTTGCCATGTGCTCCTCCTCACTGTAGAAGGAGCAAGAGTAGTGGGCACACAGACACGTATTTAAAAAATGTTGTAAGGTGAGCACTGAGAAACTGAACACTTCCAAAAGGCTCAAAGAGGTAAAGGTATTGTTTCTAGCTACTTTTTGAGCACCCATAGCTAGTTGTGCTGCTGCAATTAAAAAATAAGTTAAATGTTAAAAATTAATTGGTGGTGGTTTGGCACCCATAATTGCAGTTACATACAGAACTAGGTTTCAATGCTTAAGCAAAATCTGTTCACTCTAAATCAATCATAATGATATCTGAAATTCAGGAAATATTCACAGAAAAGCTCAGGAAAAGGCTAAGTGGTTGCCCCTTGAACGTGAAGGAGATACCCTTCTTATAAAAGGTCAATAGACCGTCTAGTAGTCTCGATATTACATGCACTATAAAATATTCTGGTGTAGGTGCTTTTCATGCATGTTATAATGAGAGTGGTTTTTAATAGAACTGTTGTCACTTTGCCCTGCGTTGCTGAAATTGTTCACATAGTTATAATACATGAATCACTTTATGCCTTTTGATTTTATGCAAAAGGTTTGCTTACCCAGTCGGTTTAACTTGATTTGGATAAAAACATAAATGCTCTGAACTTTTTTATTATACAGCAGCTTTATTTTTAAAATACGCGACCATTGATGTGAACGCAGTTAGGTGGCGTGCTTGATTATTGCTTCGTTATCACCACTCTAACTACACCTGCTACAATGCATAGTGTGACAAAAGTAATGGTACTTAACATTACTGGCAGCATACACTTTTATGTCTCAAAATGTGTTAAAAAGCCTGGTAAAAATGTGTGTACGTTTTTTTTCGCTCTAATTAAATATTCTGGTCTACTCAAAGTAGCTTCCGCTCTTTTAAGGTCCTCAAAGTATTAGGTGTTCAAATAAAGTATCAATGCCTATGCTTTCTTTGTCAGCCTACTCACCACTCTAATAATGAGAATTACCCGACAACAATACATTGTAAAATATAGGGATGTTATAAAAAGTAATGTCAATTCAATTGTCAAAAACTGTTGCGAAGTTACGTTTTTGTTCACTTTTCTTTTCACAATTTTGTTAAAGTTACTTTTGATGACATCCCCTATAGTTTGTTTGGCATCATTTCCTGCTAGTTCTCATTATAATGTGTTCAACAAAGACAACAAACCCTTAAATTTATAGTTCTTTCCTTTACTCATGAATCTGAAACAGTGAATCTCTGTATTCTTAGCGGTGAATGACTTGTTTTTTTTATCAGTTGTGCATGTGTTCAAGTACATGCATTTAGGTGGGAGGGCGAAACATTGCCACCTCCTGTGACTAGCAGATTTTCTGAGAACTGACAGATGCATGATGCTGCCAAAGAAGTATAGAGATATTGGATGTAATCGTAACGTAATTGAATTCGTAATGTAATTGCCAGTAGGCAAAAAAAAGGTGTCCCACACTCGCCATAATGGTAACAGGCAGCACTGACTGACTCTTCTATGTATAAATGCACATATATACCGTACAAAATGGAAGAGGGATAGCCGCCATGGTAGCTCAGTTGATAGAGCATCGGACATGTTATTCGAAGTTCGCAGGCTCGGTCCCTGTACAGGGCAAGTTATCTTTTCTTCCTTCTACTTTTCTTTCTTCACAATTACAACACTTGTATTCTTCTTGAAGATTTTCTGGTGTAAAAAAGATACCTTATAATCTGAAGAGTCAAACAGAATGTGCCAGTGTACGAGTTAGCTCTTGTAGTGGTTACAAGTAAGATATGTTTTGAAGAATAAATCATTCTGCCACTTGCCTAAAGAATGGCTACAGGACATGGCACTGGATGCACTTTGTTATTTTTGAATCAAGCTATCTTGTATTCTATTTTTAAATATTACATGGGATACACATGACGGTATCACACACTTTAATGCCACAAAGATTATGCAGCGAACAATGTTATAAATGCGAACTTGCATAAGGATAAGGTGAAAACTGCACCCTCAACGAGAATGTACAGGGAGCACAGGGTGCAGGCGTCATTCCTTCTGCCCGTGCTTTTCAAGTGCGAGCTGTTTTCACCTCGTTCTGACCAACTAACTAAATTGAGATGTGTTGTTATAGTGCAAGGAGATGCTCCACGGGAAACTAGGTTTGTCTCAAACTCTGTGTGTGTCTTTCAATCTATATTGTGCCCGGTTCAAGAGTTCAAGCATACCAGATCTTGTAAAACAGGACCGTGTAAAATGGACCGTGTAAATAAAATAAATGGACCATGTAAATAAACAGGATCGTGTAAAATGTCGTTTTCGTGTGCAACTGTAGTTGTGGTTGTGCTGAATGACCTTTCTTTATATACACTACATAATAAACTTGCTCCTTTAGAGTCGAGTGCATCTTCGGATCGATTGTAAATGTTTGCATATGCGAGGCCTTACGTTTTATAAGAAATTTCTCAGTGTGCCACGAAGAAATGTGTGTTCAGCGAAAATTTGCATATCATTATATACAACTCTTAAAGCCTCGTCTACAACTTTGTGCAGGTTGACCTTCAGCAGAAATCGAGGAGCGGCAGCAGCTCCAGGAAAGAGCAAGCACCCTCCAAACTCCCGAAGCTCTCTTCGACAGGAACAGCAAGTTCACTGTGTGGTATTGAAAACCATTGCAAGGAGTGCCTTATCAGTAGACTGTGCTGCTCTTTCATCACAGAAGACGAAGTTGACCACTCCAGAGGAACTTCACGCTGTGTATTGTGAGTGCTTCAGTGGTTTTGTTTTTGTCCAGCCAGCTGTTAAGAATTCATGTGTCAGATTCAGCCGGGATGGCTAGAGGGAGTCGGGCAGGCATGTTTGGACATTTGTCTAGCCAAGTAGTGCCAATTTTCGCACTGGTCCTGTTGAAGTTACTGCCACAATCACAGAAGCTACGTCACCTCTTTAAATGTACGGATGTGTCGGGGAAGATTAGCTGCATTAGGTTTTTCTATAACTGATAGCTGCCAACATTCTTCATTATACAGGAGTTTTGTTCCTCACTTATGGGTGTAAAGCCCTCCACAGAAAAAGTGCAACACGTCTGATTCCAGAAGGCTCCAAGGCCCTGCTTGTAGGTTTTTTCGGCTTGTATTATAACCACCTCGCTTGGGTGTACATGACTATTTTATAAACATGTACAGCGAAAGATTTGGGTGGCTGGTCGTTTTGTCGTTATCATGTTCCTCGCAATATTCTTAAGCATGTTGTGCATTACGTTGTCAATCTGGTTCATATGCATAAAAGACATTACGAAGTTTCAGGCTACAGTATAAAAAGCCTCGAAGCAAGCTATCAATATTTTTTCAACAGAGTTGCTTAATCTGATACATGATACATCACTAAACTTTCGTGCGTATTCATCAATGTAAGCTCGTCTTAGTGTTATCCAAAATGAAAATGTGAGTCGACAGATGGAAACATCTAGTGGTGTAACCAGGGTGAACAGTGGAAGTGCCTCAGACAGGCTGGCCGATGTTGGGATAGGAGGATCTATTTTTTAGAAGTCACCTTGTCATCCTTGGCGTGTTAGTTTAAATGGGGTCAGTAATGATATCATCTTTTGGTGTACGCGTGTGCGCCTGTTGGAAATGGTTGTCTGAAAAAAAAAACCTATAACGCAGAAGAGTGCAGCCCTTGCTTCTTTTCAAGTTAAGTTGCGCTGATACAAAGTGTTCTCCTGTCGGAGGTTGGGGGTAAGGGAAGCAAAAAAAGATAAATGATAGAAAAGAAGAAAAGAGAAGAAAGAAAAGGGGAATGCAAAGTAAAAGTAGTGCTACACTGCTCCTACTTTGCATCCCCCCTTTTCTTCTTTTTTCCTTTGTTTTCTTTTTTCACCTTTTTTGTTACATTTGCATTGTCCCATCTAGTGCATGAATCAATGACACATGGCTTTGCCATAGCAAAGATGCCTATGTGGTGTTGAATTGAACAGTGCATTGTACTTCATTCAGTTAATTACAGACTGATCAGTCTTGCAATAAGTGCTTCCTGTCTATCACCACACATGTTCAAATGAAAAGTTTGTGCTTGGCTCTTAGTATGCTGGTATATAGCTTGTGTCTTGGACTACTTAAAATCAATGTTATTTTGCTGCTTTTGGTAATGAATTAATCCAACATGAAAATATCTTGCCTTGTGAACTTTGTCGGACCTGCCTTTATTTTTCTTTCCTATGCAGACATTGTATGTGAGGGATGCAGTAACAGAGAGGTGATAGCTTGAGCTTCGGAAGAATAAACACTGGCAGTGAAGCAATTACACATCAAACATCCCAGCCATTTTGCCAACCGTCCTAAATGTGTTTTGAAAAAAAAATATTGTGCTCGTTCACTGTATTGAAAAAAGCAAAATGCTAAAATATATCGCAGAGAACAAAATATTAGGCCACGTTAGTGCCTTTTGGACTTCCCAGGATGTCGTCTGGGTGTTTTTTGTAAAAAGTAAAAAGTGTTTCAAAAATACTGCCTATTTTACACGAAATTCGGTCTAGGTAATAAGTAAAGGTAATTGTGTGTAGTGCATGAAGCTCGGTAATATTAGTGCAATTTTTTTGCCACATCAAAAGCAAGGAAGCAGTTATCTTTATATGGCAAATTATATGATTACACTTTAAGACAAAGTAGAAGTGAATTTTTGAAGTTTTCTTATGATGGCTGTTTTCTGCATTTGATATACGACAACTTCCGTTCCGAAGTTCCTCATGGTCCTCATTAGGAGACTTCAAAAATCATTTTCCTCATTTAAACAAAAATTGTAATGATAACACTTGCCTTATAACAAGAACTGTTTATTTGCTTTCAACTTACTCATAAAAGTAATTTTCAATTAGACAAACACTCAGCTGAAGTTGCATCTCAATGTGGACAAAAACAATTATATAGTGATACAGTCGACTCCCGTTAAAACGAAGTTCACGGGAACCGCAAAAAATTTCGAATTAAACGAACTTCGAATTAAGCAAAAAGCTATAAAAACGGCACTTCTATTAGTTTAAAAGCGCGACAGTTTTTAGAAAAAATAGTCTCTCATCTTCTTCTGCTTGCCGAATCTGGCTGCGGCTAGCAAGTTTTTTAAGGAATACACGTGTCGAAGTGCTTCTTCGGCGTTGTGTTCTCCAACAAAAAACCGCTGCACAAGAGCAAGACCCGCAGCTACATCGGCAGCCCTCGGTGGTGGCTCACTTCCGATGTCGTCGTCATCATCGTCATTTTCAGGAATGCAGTCATGGGGTCGAATCATCTGCACGATTTCGCTTTCCGTTAGTGGACCGCATGTTTCGACGTTGCTGTCCTCAGCGACATACTCGTCAAAATGGACGTCACCGAGAGCGGCGCGAAAGCTACCTTCGTCGAGCTCATTTGTTTGCACTTCCACTGGCGCACAAGGAGAAGCATCCCCCGAGTTTTCTACGAAACCACAGGCCCGAAAACAATTGGCGATGGTTTCTTCTTTCACGCGGCTCCAAGCTCGCGCTAGCATGTGGATGCCACTAAGCAAACTCACCTCGTATTGCGACGAGTTGTCCATGCACAAAAGCATGCGCTCGACGAGATGCTGCCTATACAATACCTTCACATTTTCATTATGCCCTGGTCCACGGGCTGCAACATGGACGTCGTGTTTGCAGGCAGGTACACAAGACGGATGGCACTCAAGGCAGGTACGTTCATGTGGGCACTACATTGGTCTACAAGGAACAACACCTTACGGCTTGATTGCGCGAACTTGCGGTCGAGTTTGGTGATCCAGTCCTTAAATATATCGGATGTCATCCACGCCTTTCTGTTCGAGGCATAATTCACAGGAAGCGTCTTCACGCCTTTAAAGCACCTAGGCTTGGCAGCCTTCCCGATCACAAGCCGGCGAAACCGTTCTGTGTCAGTCATGTTCGCCGCGACTAGCACTGACACTCTCTCTTTGCTTTTTTGCCTCCAGAACAGTCGTCGTCTTTAAATGTCAGGTTCTTGTCCGGCAGCAGCCGATAAAAAAGCGCAGTCTCGTCTGCATTAAAAATGTTGGCCGGCTGGTATTCTTCGAGGTACTCGCGAAGCTTGCCCGCTTTCCATGTCAGGCACGTTTCCTCATCGACTGACGCCTTCTCCCCACACACGCTTTTAAAAATCAAGTCGTGGCGATGTTTGAAACGCGTAAGCCGCCCATCTGAAGCAGCAAAGTCGTTGATGCCCAACATTTCAGCAAGCGATGACGCTTTTGCCGTGACGACTTCTCCACTGAGAGGAAGTTTGTTGTTTCGTGCCCCTCTGATCCAAATCAGCAGTGCTTCCTTCAACTCGGGGTAGGCGCCGGTGCGCATCCGTTTCCGCGATGTCTTGAATTTTTCACTTTCAAACGCATCCAATATTGAGCGCTTATTCTTTATGAATTCGACAGCGTGTTAGGCTTAATACCGTACTTTCTCGCAATGTCTTGTTTGGCAGTGCCTCCCTGGTCAACTTTCTTCAAGACTTCGACTTTCGTCGCTAGGTCTAGCGTTCGGTAAGGGCCACTAGTTGCCATTATCAAACGTACGTCACCACCACAACACTCAAAATCAGAAGCGCGGAAACACGTGTGGAATCAACCCAGCGCGCGGGTGACGCGGTGACACACTCGAGTCTCGACAAAAGTGAACTAAGGAGTCAGTCGATGCCGCCGATGCGATTCGCCAGCGTTAAAAAGATTGCCGCTTCAAGATCGTGGCGCTGCGGACAGTAGTGATGGCAAAGACACCAGCGCGGTCCGGCAGATGTTTTGGCATATGAAAAGTTTCCCATTTTACTGTAAAATTACGGTCGCGACCAGACTGCCGATTGAAAAAAATTCTAATTAACCAATATTATGGGTTTTTAACTTCGAATTATCGAGCATTTTTTTCTATACGATTGCATGCAAAACTGATGGGACCACTTGCTCACTTCTAATTAACCGAAACTTCCAATTAAGTGACTTAGAATTGCCGGGAGTCGACTGTATATGTATTCTGGACCTAACATTCTTTTTTTTTCATGAAATATAACTTCTGTGCAGTGAGTATTTGTGGCTCAAATATTCATACAAAGTGCAGTATTGCTATACAAAAAATGCAAACGATAAACAGTTTGGCTGAATTCATCAAAGCCTATGTAGCGGAAAAATTGCACTAATGTTACTCGGCTTCAAATACTTTAAGAAGCACCTTTACGTAATATGTAGATCAAATTTGATATGGCAAGAAAAAGCGGTACTATGAAATTTTTCTTACAAATAACACCCGTACGACATTCTGCGAAATTCTGAAGGTACCCACGTGACCACTAAGCTTTTCTCTTCAAAACATTTCTGCAAATAACTATTTTCAGAAGAGTAAATTACCATCATTTTTGAAACTATACATCTGTGATGGTCGCCAGGCAGTATGGTTTGTATGTTTGGTGTAGAATAGCCCTGTGCGAAAATCAACAAATGTCTGAGCAACCTTTGACGCTCGGGCAATTTTGAAAGCATTTGTTTGTTAGCAGCATTTCAGTTAAGCTCTTGTCTTTATGCTTAGGCCCAGAAACAAAACACAAGTAACCAAAGTAATCCTAAGAGTCATGCAGTCTCGCTGTTCCAAGGCTTGTGGAGCCTAATTTAGTGCAAGCTTCACCATTTTTGAAAAATTCAGATTCAACCAACAGGTTTTGGAGGCACAGTGCATTTTCAGCTAACTTGTTTCACACCAGTTACTCAGATAAAAAGCGGAAAGTAGAGGTAAAAATACCATTTTAAAGGCATTGTAGGTAATAACAAAAAGGACTGCTTTCTTTTTTTGTGTGGTGCTTTGCCTGAACGCTGTGCGTTTTGTGGTATAGTTCATTGTCTAGTGAACATAGGCCTTAAAAACTAACATTAGCCATGTTGAGGTCGATTTCTTGGTTATAGTCATAGTAGCCATATTAAAAATATAAGACTTCAAACTTCATTGTTCTTTTGAATATTTTTTCTTGCATAATGATATTTCAGAGTCTTAGTCAATTTTGTTATAAGAAAACGTGATGTCATAATAGGGTCACTTTTTGTAGAGTCGTTCAGCTCTACCTTAACTTTTACATTCCTAATAGAGCAGTTATTTTCAATATCGGTCACTAAAATGGAATGAGCATGCTGTATGTAGTAAGGTGTAAGCACTTACAGATAGCACATGCACCCAACTTTTCTGTTGGCAGTTTATTTCTGTTATTCTTGATTTATATGTGAGGTTTCACGTCCGAAAACCACGATATGATTATGAGAGACGCCGTAGTGGAGGGCACTGGAAACTTCGACCACTTGGGGTTTTCTAACGTACACCCAAATCTGAGCACACGTGCCTACAGCATTTCTGCTTCCATCGGAAATGGAGCCGGGATTTGATACCGCGACCTGCGGGTCAGCAGCTGAATTTCTGTTACTGCTCCCCTATATGTGTGCAGTTCTGTTATACTTATCTGGCTTGCACAGATCTTTAATGGTACCTGCTTGGTCCTGCTTGCTTTCATGGTGATTTTAATCTTCATAAGTCTCATAGGTTTAAGTCTCAAAATTGTTCAAGATGCCAATTTTGTGCACAAACTGTATAGTATAAAGGCAGCAGATGTACATGCACACACTATTAATTGTACATTGAGAGCTTTCACTTGCAGTTCCTAAAGCTTTACTGTGCAGGAAGCATTTAAATCATAATTTCATAAGGGCATAATAATCGATTATCCCTACCATTGAAAATCGCGACAACCTAGTTATTTTCACTTTGATAAGCATGCTGTTTTCTTTGATGTGGCAGAACTAATTCATACACTCATTCCTTCTATTATTCACTTATGCATAACATGAAGGATTGTGTGCCTTACATTTTCAGTTTCATTCTGTGTGCTATATTTCTTGTGCATGTGAACTAATGTGCTAACATGTGTCCCTGACATTATTTGTGCCAATTATTTTCATTTACAGGTGCCTATGAAGGACACATAAGTTCTATGGCAGTGACATTCCAAATTTACAATGGTGCCGGAGCCTCAAGCAGCATTTCGCCGATCTCCACAAGGCGTTCATGAGACAAACACAGCGCCACGCTTTCACAGTGCTATGATTATTATTTATGTTTAAACATTTCGTTCTAAAATTGCTGTTACACTGTTTTGTGCCACCATCCTTTGGCTCAGGTGGAGCTCGTGAAATTACGGTGCAGTCACCTCATTTGTGTACCATCAACACTGCAATGTCACTATTCACAGCTGGAGCATACAGACAAATAAAAAAATATATTGATTGTAGCAGGGCTGGTGTGTATAATAATGCTTTTCTATTGATAATATTAACTTTATAAGTTCTTTAGGTCTTGCATAGAACACTGCATTATTGTGTTGCAATGTAACCACCATTTATGATTGCTAGCATGTTAATTTAGTAGTTTTGTAAAGTATTTTATTTTAAAGGCAATTTTGCTTCCGCATCACGACAATTAGAAAGATGCCGACGATTCCATCTTTCATTAAGTAGCTTCTTAACACATTTGTTTCTTTCAAGCCTTTGTTTACTCATCAAGGCTGTTTCAGATAGCAAACATATTTCACCTTCATGCAACATATTTAGAATAAAATATTCATATATATTTCTACACAGTACTTGCTTTTGCAAACAACGTGAATGGCCAATTGCTTTTACTCTAGATCTAGGATGTCCATTTGATCTTTGCAAGATGCAGCAAATAGCTGTATGGTTTCTGCATTATGCTGATTTCCGTAAGCTGCTTATTGGGTAATTTAGCATAATATGGCACTTTCCGTAAGCTGCGGATGTCCGCATCTTTCCGCACAATATGGCGCTTTCCGTAAGCTGCGGATGTCCGCATCTTTTCGTATGATATGGCGCTTTCCGTAAGCTGCGGATGTTCGCATCTTTCCGCATGATGCGGCTTTCCGTAGTCCAATAATTGCGTATGTACGGATCCGTATATGCGGAACGTTTCAGTAGGGATGGGTGCTACTATGTCTTCTAATTCCAGCTACTGGCGCTTACGGCCACGGCCGCTTCGCTGGCATATGTTGGCCAGGGACTGGCTGGCGAAAGGCCAGTGATGGTAACAGGATCGAGCACCGCAGCACCCGTGTGCCGATGCGGAAAAATCACCAGATCGTAGTTTTACAGTATCTCCCAAATATATTTTGAGCAGCACAAACTTGTTGTGCACGTGTTAAGGGTTTAAAATTTACGATATGGTAAAAACGTGGTTCCCTACATGAAAAAGTTCTCTACATATAAAATGTTTTGTGGTATTTATAATAATATATACTTTGCTTCATTTCATTTTTTAGCATTATGATTTAATTATAGAACCATTTTACGTGCCAACTTTATATTTTTCACTCCTTTGTACGTGGAAATTTTTGAGAAAATTCTAGCAGTTCGAAATATTTTTCACAAAAGGCCGATATTGCTAAAACACACAAAATCCTATTCCTTCAAATTCTTTGAAAACGTATTATTTTCAATACTTTTGTTTTCCCTGTTTGTTTTGTATTGGCTGTAACATAAAATAGCTAACTTGGAAAAAACGCAAGATAGCCTCCTGTTGAAAATTGTGTTAGAGGTTGAGGTGTTTTAAGAAAATAGTGGGTGTAAAAGCGCATACCATTGATAATTATAATGACTTTGTTCACAAAAAGCTTAATACAGGTAATTTCTTCTTAAACCACAGAAATAACTATTGAATCTTTGTACCACTATTATTATAGTGAGCTGTGGGTGCAATATGCATATGAGGGTACTTTTTTAACTGAGATAGTACCTATTGATCGTAACGTTATTGCGCACTACCTTAACGACAAGCACTTGAGATGAAGCTTTAGACGTACACAAGCGCTATATGTCCTTGCAGAACTTCATCCCAAGTGCTGTTGTTTTTTTGAACAGTGCAAAACAACGTAACAATGCAATACGAACCACATGAATTTGCTGCTCAAACTTAAGTAGTAGTGTAGCCGCAGTACATGGTTTTAGCATTTTCTAGTGCGTGATTTTGTACACTGTACATCGAAGGGATAACACGAAAACAGAGGTAGAAATATAGCAGTGCGACTGGCTCAAATGTCACAATGTTTTCCACAGTGCACCATGCTGCTCATTGAATGTGACTATGAAAATCTGCTGGCGCCAAAAAACGTCTCAACGCTCATGTAAACAGAAGAAAGGAGGCGCGAACGTGGCCATGCAGAGCTGCTTAACGCGCGGTTCCTTTTGCATGTCGCAAGGAACGGTGCAGGACGTCAACACGTACGACGCATTGGCGTCTTATGCCCTCCGCGACCCTACAGAGGCTCGGGGGCTTCGTGCAGAGTAGGGAGCCTTCCGAAGCACTGTTCTCGGAGATCGCTTGGCAGCTGTTGTGCCAGTAATCATAGATGGTGGTGAGAAGCTTTGGGCTGCACCGGGCCTAAGCATCGCGACGTCGCTACAAGTGCCGCCCCCCTCCCATATGTGGACGGTGCCTACCTCTGTTTACAAACACGGAATAGGTGTAAACTCGTCCATAGCAAGTGGAAACCAATGTACCGCACCACTCGAATCACTACAGGGGAAGCGGCAGTAGGTGTTCTCCGTGTTATAGAAATGCATATGATGCTTAGCGTAGACGATGTTGCTGGCAATGCTTGTTTTTTGAAGTTGGTAGTCTTCCTTGGGGACCTTCGACGCAAAAAGTTTGGTCTGTCTGTCTGCCAGTCTTTACATATGTCTGTTTGTCTACTCTTACCGGCATAGGGTACTTGAAACGGCCGACCCCATCCGCACCGACCACCAATGTTTCTCAACGTTGAGCGTTCATGCTTGTGCAATTGTCAATTATACAGCAATTATTGCGCATGTCTGGGACACCATAACAACACGAACATATTCTGCATATGTATTTCTTATTAGAAAACGCATACATAAGTAATTTTAAGGAACGTAGCGCTTAACACGCTGCGCTTACCATGGAATGCTTGCACGGAATATGGTGTGTTTCCAACTTTTTGCTAAGACTAGATGGTGGTTGCACCTACCTGTCACCCTGCGTTCTACTCCTTATCACCTCTGAGACGGGTGCTCACGGCCTTGCGCTTTCTTTTCTAAAAGAAACTGCCAGATGGCGCTCATGTCTCACGTGTGACGTGACTTGATGCACTCGTTCGCCTCCGCTGCACGCTCGAGGCACTGTAACGCAGCGCCTCCGGAATACCATTCACCGATTTTCTTGCGCAGAACATCAAATAAATGTTTTGTTCACTTTCTCCACACGCAAGACTATAGTCTTTCGACGACATTTGCAGATTACATGCAGATAAGGGGCCAATTTTTTGTTTCTTTTAGTCACTTAAATAACTTTCGTGGCCGTGCGCTGAGCTCTCTTTAACAATACTTGTATTGCAACAATGCCGATACATATAAGCCTTACGATTCTCCGTTCTCATCGTATTATTGAATCTTTAAAGTTCTTTACACTCATCGACACCCCTAGATTTCCTTCACTCAGAAACTTCATCACACCCGCGAGACGATCATCTAGCAGACATCACAATAAGTTGACCATGTCTCTTTTAAATTACTGAACGAATGCATGCAAATACATTTTTTTCTTCACACTATTGCAGTATGGAATGCCTTGCCCAGCTATGCTAAATCTGTACCACGTTATGAAGTAAATTTGTACAATAATATCAACAAGTGATTTCGGCACTCTCTACATTTTCTGATGAATTCCGCTTTTTGTATCTGCCTGGACTGCTTCAATCGCCTCTCAAGCCTGCAGTATGTTGAAACAAATGAGTAAATGCCAATGGCGAGAAGCAGCCATCACTCACCGTTCTGCGCTGTTCCGGCTCCCGTTATCCGGTACCATAGTGGCGACGCTGGGCGAACTGTAGGTGGTGCTTGTTTGCAGCAACACGTTCGGAGTGCTGTTTCCTAACGCGGACCAGGACTGGGGCACCTGGCGCCTGCTTCTCCGGCTGTACCTTTGTCCCATGCTTCTTCGGACGGTGTGTGCTATGATTGATTGCCCTTTTACCTGGCGCAACCTTGCTTGCCTGCTTGCTTGTTCCTTTCTTTTGTGGCTCTCACCCACTAAGGGGGATTGGTCAAGAAGCCGGTGGTTAATGCAAGTAAATACCTATAGATTTTCTAGATTAGGGGAATATGATTACTGTGTTTTGACTGTGAAATTAAATTGGCGCAATGTAAAAAAAGAAACAAAAAAGGGGGGAGAAATAATGGAATTTGTTGAATATCTGTGGTGGAATCGTTATATGAAATTTTCCTTAAAGTTGAATCATTGCAGTGTATCAGCTAAATAATAAGTGGTAGTGTGACTAGTAAAATTCGAGAGCTGATGGCTGACTCAGCAAGGTAATCTTCTTGTGTTATATATGAATTCGCAGAGAGCCCCGCAGATGTTCCTGTCGCTATGTCCCAATGAAATGGCCGCAAAAGACAAAATATTGGGAGTATTAAGTGATATTCCTAATTTTCTGAATAAAATTTCGAAGCAGTTTTTTCTTTGCTTTTTGAATCGGTGACATGTGATAAGAAAATGGTCGATATGTTCAGGTTCATTACAGCTTGAGCACAGAGGGGATGGCACCAGACCATACCTGTTTAAGTAGAAATTAAGAGGTGATACACGGCAACGTAATTTTGTTACCAAGACTTCCAATTTACGCGTGGGACACCATTTATTATTCCATGTGAATTGCAGGTGCGAGAAATCTGGATTCGGTATCATGGTTTTTGATGAGTCTTCAAGAAGGGAAAGTTTTCTAAACCTCGCTGCTGTTACATAAGCTGTAGGAGGCATGATTGGCACAATCGGAAGATCAAGAGATGTTCGCGCAAGTTTGTCAGCCATCTCGTTTATAAATATACTACGATGGCCTGCCACCCATATCATTCGCACTAGACGAATGTTTGCTGGGATTAATGATTTAAAAGTCTCTAGTACTGCTGATGTCGACGACGATGATAAGAATGAACACACGGAATACGAGTCAGTCATTATCACAGCTGTCGAATGAGTCGCAGGAAGTTTACGAATAGCTAGTATAACGGCCGTTAATTCCGCTTCAAAAACCTCTGCTGCTGCTGATGATGATGATGATGATCCTCGACACTCTGGCGCACACCCACAAAGGGGGATCGGCCGAGAACCGGGCGGCAGGATCTTAACTAAAAGGCTAATGGTTTTTCAAAGAAAACGTAATTTCGGGCTAAAAAATATAGAAAAGAAAGCCGAAAATCGAAAAAGGAGTATATCTGAGCAGGGAGCGATGCAGGCCATCAGATGCGATTTGAGACAGAGGTAATGGTGGGTCTATATATATATATATATATATATATATATATATATATATATATATATATATATATATATATATATATATATATAGGCAGATTAACATGGCAATCGCTTTGTTTCAATTATGTATTCAAATACCGCAGAGCAGACGTCCCTGTGGCTATAACCGAATTTAATGCTGCCAAACGACAAAATTACTGCCACATTTAATTCTAATCCCAATTTTTCAAGTGGAGCTACCAGGTATCTTTTCCGCTGATGAGAATACCGGCGACTGAACAAAAAGAAGTGATCTATCGTTTCCATTTTTTGGCAAGTCTGACATAAAGGTGACGCCTTTAGACCAACTTTATGCAAATAATAATTCAGTTGAGGAATTCTGCAACCTCTGCTGAAATAATCCTTCTTCGATCTTCTTCCGCTTCTTCTTCTTGAACACAGAAGAGATCTTCACTACTGTACTCAAATAAAATCAATATGCTGCACAAGTGTCTTAACACTTATGCATGATATCTACGCTTTGCCAATTTATTGTTTTTTAATTATCATTGAAGCACTCACTTTTTCAAATTACTTCGTAATCGTCCGCCCTATGTACTCATTTAGGGCAGGTTGCGTACTAATACCAGCTGCACAGGTTTGCACACATTATGAATTTTCTCCCTCATAGGGGTAACATGATAATGATTATGATGACCAATGGCACAAACCACCACGAGGGATCGACCACAAAACTTGTGGCATTAGAGACTGAGAAAAAAAGGTAACAACATTAAGAGAGAGAAAACAGAAAGGTGAGGTAACAATACGCAAAAAAGATAACGTATAGAAAGCAAAAGTGTTTGTGATAAGTTTGATTCCTTTTAATCTTTTCTACGGAATGTTATTGTAAATATATGAAATTATTTCTTGATATAGGTTAGGGTACTAAATAAGCAAATGATATTTTAGATTTATCAATAATATACACGACATTCTGTTTTTTTCTTGTATATAACAAAACAATAATCAATTATGCTCTTGCCTGAGTGACGCATTCGTTGCGTTGTGCACGTAATGTTGACAAAAGGATCACTACAATGATGAAGCCCCTAGAACACTGAGTCGCTGTTTGCGCTGACCGTCGCCGACAAACTTTGTGTGCGTAAACAAAATGCAGCAAGATAAAAAAAAATACAGCATATCCACGTAGTGAGTGATGACGAGTGACGCGTAGCGCTTGAGGGTTTCTTCACTAAACCGTGAATCATCTACGAATGTCACCTACTACATCATCAAATACGTGACAAACACTCTATATACAAGGAATTGTAGTATTTGTAAGTGGTAGCTATGTCCCACTTTTCAAGTCACAGTCTCACTATTAGCAGACTTGAACACCAGCAGACTTGAACACCACTACTTATCAATGTTTTTTGGCTGGCACATACTGTGCCCAGACAAAGAACGCTTATTACCATCAAGGGAAATGCTCTGTTTCGCGGAATTTTTTGTTCTGAATACGCCTGAGGCGAGTCCTTCCATGACCGTTTTTTTTTAAATATGATAGGAAGGGCTGTCTGTTTTCAGCAGATGGAGGGCCATCTGTATAGAAACGACAAATTACACAATTAGCATAATCATAAACTGTAATGAAACAATGGATTATGGGAGCTCAAGCAGTAATATAGAATATTATGTAAGTTATGTACACTAACACCCATTCTTGCATAAGTTTCTTCTCATTGTTACCTTTTGCGCAGTCAGGTCAAGAATTCTGAAGTTCTTAACAGGTACAACACAGAGACATGATGTTTTACGCTATTTCACACACAAAAAATACTGCAAATTAAGTCAGACATGTACAATATTCTCGCTTTACGAACTGCGACATGAGCTGTAACTACGTAATCTCCACACCCAACAGTACTCACGTAATGTGCGCTCTATAAGCGGGCTGGTAGCTTCTTTTCACTATACTCCCAGCGTCTCAAGTGCAAACCTTCTCAGGCACAAAATTTGAAACAGGCAAGTACAATTCCGGGAAAAAGACGAAGACGAATACCTTTCAACGCAGACGTGTTTTTTTGCACTCCGTTAGAAATTGCTCGACACCAAAGAAAATCTTGACCGTACCGAGATAGGAAGCTTCTCGGAAGCGTATGGGGACCTGTGGACTTCGGTGAGGACGTTCCTTTGCCTTGTCCTACTGATATCCTGCGCGACTAGTCGACTCTGAATCTGCAGTGCGGCCGTTTAGGCCTAGTGTGGCCCAGCGGCCGCGGTCGCCTGAAGAAGAGGTGCTGGTGGCAGAAGTGGGTTTCGTCCAAGCCATATACTGGACTGCAGCGCATGACCACTTCCGTGCCAACTATGCAGCAGAAACGTGCAGCTGACAGTTCAACGATTCAAAGTGCAATCACCAAGGACTGTACACTTCGTGATGAGAGTACGAACCAACGGGAGGCCGTGTTGGTGGACAGTGGGACCCCAACGACGTGCAGTTTTCTGGTGGTCCCGTGATTCCAGCAAAGCGAGGTCCTCCTGTCATCGGGCATCAACAAGATGCCATCGCATCGGAGCAACCACCGAAAAAGGTAAGGGCCACCCCTGATAATGCCTCCATGCTCTCCGCTTCTCAGTCTTACCCAACGGCCGCCCCTTCCCTATCTTATCGAGTTCACATACGCCCCCTCTCATGCTACGACATAAGTTCAAAGCCCACTAAACATGTTCAAAGGGTTATTGTTCATGCAGTTGAAACAAAGGGATACAAAGGGCTCACAGCATACAGATCGACGATCACAATTACTGTGCACTTGGCATCTCTCAACGATGTGCAGAAACTATGCTTTTAACATCTATACAGCTGTCACAAGATCGAGAGCTGCCTGTGCAGTGCTACTTGGCATCGGGCCCTGACATACAAAAGTGTGTTGTCTATAGCATTGACCGTGAAGACACTCCTGAGATAATATGTCGCGAATGGCACTCTCTGATGCACAAGGTTCTTGCAACCAGATTCATGGGCAAAAGTCATACTTGCTTAGGTAACGGTGCAGAAACACTAATGTACTCCTGACAAATTTTACTACTGCGGGTGTTTGTTGCGCTCCAAACCATACCTTCTTCGGGCAATTTTCTGTTACCTGTTGCTTTCAACCGGGACACATGCAGGCATTTTGCCCACATTGTACTGTTGGCCCAGAAAAGCTCACACCTTAGGGCCAACCACGATATCGATGTTTTCTATGTGCATCCGCAGAGCATGAAATGACAAGCATGAACTGTCCTGACTAAACAGAGGGCCACAGCAAGATTACGAAAGGCTACACCAAAACACAATATAGTGAGAACTAACAATCGCTTCGAAGTTCTTACTGAATAGCCGGAGGCACTCACGGCAGAAGACACACAGGGCTCCGAGACACAACTGTACTCCTTAGTGGTTAAACAAGGCAGACAGACCCAGACAATGAAACCACAGTACGCTGAACCCCTGCTTGAATTCAATGATGGCCATGATGATATTGACGCTCGGATAGAAGGATTAGCCAAAAAAATTGAGAGGCTAACCAAACATAAGGAATTGGTCATTCGAAGCGCCAAAAAACAGGACCTACACGCAATGAATCACCGAGTGTGGATTCCCTTTTAAGCCTGTAGCCCACACGACACAATGGGTCAACCAACTAGTTCGGACGGCAGTTTTAGACCAGCTTGCTGAACTGACGGCACTCATACAGGATTGCTTGCATCATGGCTCTCTGCAGCAGCTGGCACGCGACGGAATTCTCAAATAGAATTGTCGAGGATTGAGCTCCAAGTTAGGAGAAATTAAAACCAAGCTTGAATACAACAAGCTACATGTATGGGCACTACTTTTTCAAGAGCATAATAAGCTGTGCTCTCTGTATATTTTAATGGGAATCATAACCCGTCCATTACAGATAGGCGTGCTACGACTTCGGGTTCAACTCCGGGAAAAGCCGCAGTGCATGTGCCATTGCTTATTCCTCATACAATAATAACTATGACACCATGGTGCAGTGGAAATCGAGAAGTTGTCACTGTTTTGACACGAGCATTGAGGACTCCTGTCATGCTATTGTCTTTTTATGCCAGACCACAACATACACGTCTTAACTTGGGATAGATAGCACATCTGCGTTCTACGTATCCGGGGATTCCCATCCTCGTAAGTGAAGATTTCAATGCACCACATACAGCTTGGAGATACACGCACAACTCCCAACGAGGATGTCAGGTTAAAAACATCATGACTGATAACACATTTACTTTGTTGAACCATCACGCCGTGTCAACCTGCTCTGTACGTACAACATCGGAAACGCACGCTCCAGATCTCACGTGGTGGTTCAGTCCTGGGACGCCGCAATGGCGAGTGGAGCCGGATACCTGCGGTAGTGATCATGTGCCAATAATTATTGGTTTACAATGAAGATACATAGAGAAAATTTGACGACGCGTAGCGATCACGCATTGGGATAAATTTCGGGAATCGTAATTTGATAAAGTTCCCACGGAGCCCACAGAAACTCTTCCCGCTTAGCAAGGGCGGCTCCGCAGTAACACAGTCGTGACCACCGTTGACGAAGAACAACCTCAGCCGGACCTCGCTCTTTTTGAGACTCTGGGCGAAGCGACGTCAGGCGGAGCTGTATGCGTCGAGGAATCCAGATGCTTCAAGTAGCCGTGCGCATGCGAATCGTATAGCAGCAAAAGCGCGTTGGCACGAAAAGCAGCTTTCTCGACAGCGGTGGCATGAGCGGTGTGAAAAACTTGGATCTGGCATGAAAAACAGAGCCCTTTGGCGTACGTTTATGTTGATGGAACGCGGTTACAAGCAATCTGACCCTGCAGCGAGTGTTAGGTTATCGATGCAAAGTACACCACAAGAATTTGCAGAGCAGGCTGCAGGAGCGTTTTTCCCGAACTATGATAACGCATCTTCTTTAACCTGCCCCGAAATCGACGAGCTTGAGCCAAGTGCTAAATCCAATATATCCAGTCCTTTCGGCATGGCCGAACTAATAGCGGCGATTCAAACTTCTCACCGAGGAACAACACCTGGTACAGGCGGTATTCCATACGATGTCTTCAAGAATACGGAAGGTGAAGCTCTTGATGCACTTCTGCAGGCTATAAATAAAAAAAATTGAAACTGGGACCTCTCATCTGATGGGAAACACTCAGTTGTCGTCCCAATTCCAAAACCCGGAAAGTCTCTAAATAGCCTGCATTCCTTACGCCCGGTTTCATTGACTGCTGCTGTCTGCAAGCTTGCTGAAAAGATGCTGGTCACACAAGTTTCCTGGTAGCTTGAACGACACAAGAAGTACCATCCGGCTCAAATCGAGTTCTGTTCTCATTTGGGAACTGAAGATGGTCTTCCTATTTTTTCGGATGACATTTTACAAGTTTCTCCACACAGCCATGCAGTACGCACTGTAATAGCAACGGACGTAATGAAAGCTTACAACGCAAACCATGACGTCATTTTATCCAACCTCATCGAGCTAGGTTTTCCACTTCGGGTAGTAAAATTTATTCACTCTTTTCTTCACAACCGCACAATTGCGATAAGAGTAGATGGAAAGCCAGAAGGTTGCTTCATGTGAAACAGAGGTGCCTCACAAGGATCCGTTTTGGCTCTTTTCTTCTTCAACATTGCTCTAATATCTCGGCATGGTAACTACATCGAATTCCCGGCGTGGGATTTCTCATATGCGCTGATGGTGTGACTTTATGGTCTGTACATAAAGACGTCTTAAGACAAGCATAACAGCTTCAGAAAGCCCTTGATGTTCTTCAGAGCTACACTCAGAATGCAGAATTAGACATGTCCGCCCAAAAATCATGCTATGTTAAGGTTGCCAACAAAGCAGCACGCAGAAAAATCAAGCAGTGCCCCTTTAGATTTACACTATGTGGAGTGACCATTTTTCAAGCTTCAGAGGTCTGTATACTACGTCTTGATATTCACCAGTCCGGCAGTGGAGTGCACTGGCTCCGAAACGTCAGACAGAGTTCAAGAAAAACACTTGATCTGATTCGCCGCCTTGCATCGAAAACAGCTGTAGCTTGTACACATGTAGCTCGACAGCTCGTCCGCACAGTTCTGCAGCCAAAAATTTTATATCAGGCGCAATTTTCACGGTTGGTTGCGGCCCAGTTGGCACAGTTGGAGACTACTACCCGTGATGCTAGGCGCACAATAACAGCGTTACCTCGCATCACCCCCATACTGACTCTACAGGAGCACGCCTAGCTTAATACCATTGCAGATCTGGTTACACAAAGAGAAAAAAGCTCGTGAAATCAAAGGCAACTTGTACCGGTTGTTGCTGTGTCGCATGCTCACTTTCAACGTGGATCTCTCATTGGCAACCAGCCCGAGTGTATGCCTGCGTGGGAATTCACCACCATCACATATAATAAAACAACAAAGTTACGGCGCCCCGATACATCATGTACGATTGGCGAACGCTCCAATATCGAGGCCCTGTGGGCTAACACCTGCATATACAGATGCTGATATTCTACAAGACGGCGGAAGGACATCATTCCTGAGTACTACACATACTTTTGTCAGACGCCACCAGCGTTATCTACGGAAGCAACTCCTCTTGTGATGGAGCTTCAAACCATCCACGACGCAATCTAGGATGCTACCTCTAAGCTGCTCACAATTAAGCAGAGTGAGGTACACACTGATTCCTTGGGAGCTAATAAGGAGCTCAAGAAAGTACACAAGGCGATGGAGATCTGCGAGGCGATTCCTAAGCTGAAGCATAATACGGCTACTTGCGTAAAAGTACATTGGATTCAAAGCCATGCTGCGAACCCACACAACATTGCTGCTGACCAGCAGGCGCACTGCCCCGCAGACATAGACCTGCCAGTCATTTTCCTTCCACCTCATCTCCTAAACTTACTCCATACCCGTAAAAAGTTCTCCGGCAGGATACAGGTGCTCTCATTCCATCGTGTGACTGCTCTTTCCCCCTTCACCTGACTAGGGCGGAAAAAGTTGTGCTTAGGAGTCTTCGGGCAGGGGTGGCCCTTACAGTGGCATTTATATTGTCATAGAACTGGTCACATTTACGAGTTGGTGATACGTGTCCGTATTGTCCTACTCATGCGATGCGAGCAGATACATACCACCTCTTATGGACATGTAATGGGTTGCTGCCAGAACGCTCCCGTCACTTCGCTCAAGCCGGCCTTCGCTACAGTGACAAAGCCAGTTACAACCGCTGGATACGCGAAAACAGATTCCACAAGACACTACTTCACTTCTTACACAACACCAGCCTAACAGCACACATTTAACAAAAATAATATGCCTTAAAGGAAAGTCTTTGTCACAATAAAAAGTAGAATTTCAATTCACCAGCATAGTGGGGCTCGAACCCTTTTATAGAAATCGAATTTTCACATTATCTTGCGCGAAGTGCCATGATCTTCTACTGCATATCGCGCGGAAGCATATCACGGGATATAGTGCCTGACATATTGTACCATTACCAAAGCTGTACGTCATGTTGAAAATGAAACAATAGAGAAAAGCTTCCGCTATATGAAAAAACGACTAACGAAGCGTACGGGCTTGCCGCGAAAGCCGAAGTATGTTTTCAATTCCATGGGCTCTTCGCCGGTACGTAAGCTTTTTCCCGAGTCTCTAATAAGTCAAGGACACTTACCATGATCTTCGAACTCTATGTGGCTATCCGTTGAGCTTGTGAGTGCAGACTGAAGCAAGGTTATCACGCGCGATATGCCTCAAGGATGCGTTCGTATGCCGCGCGCTGCGGGAAACGAGGTGAGCCAACGCTTCCGCGAGCCGATGACACTCTGACGTCACTCCGGCTTCCCATAATGCTTTGCGGCCAGCCTAGGTGGCGCGCGTCAATTTCTGGAAAGGTCCACTGCCAGAAAAGTAAGCAGTGCTGCTTCTTGATTCCTGCGTCCGAAAATCATTGATGTCTAGACCACCGGATTTCGTAGTGCTGTTTGTGAGCTGCGACAACAACTGGGTGACAGCGCATTCACCCTGCGTTCGCCCTGGGAGTTGGCATATTTTACGACGCAAGGCACGTCCAGGGCCAACGACGTTGTGTTTCGGAGGCAGGAGATTTTCGCCCGCTATAAAAAGCGGATGCTTTCGGTCAGGCCAACGACAAGCTCGGTCACCTCTTCCGCAAAATAGGGGCGTGAATTGGCACGGATTGAGTTAAACTACCATTATTTACAATATTCAAGTATGTGCACTGCGACATGACTAGTGAGTGAGACTTGCCCGCCATTTTTAAAAGTTCCTTGTGTTGCGCTCCTACTGGCCCGCGGCAACCGATTCAGATGCAGCCGCCGCAAAAAATAGGCCCCGTGTCTCCACGTTACACTGTAAATGTCGTTGGAAGAAAATAGTCTTGCATCTGGAGAGACGGAAGAAAACGTTTATTTGATGTTCTACGCAAGATAATCGGCCAATGGTACGCTGGAGGCACTGTGTTAATGAGCGTTTACAGTGAGCATTCTGGCCACCGAAAGTGCACGGAATCGTGGCGACATCCACCGAAAGTGTCGTCTCCGCGCCGAACGCTTTCAAACCTATTTATGTGGCGTCGGCCACCAAATCGTTTGCCGCAGACCAATGAGAGCGCTAGTCAAGAAATTTTGAAAAATGGCGGCAAACCGTTAGTGTTATGTCGCAGTGCACGTAACTGAATGTTGAAACCAGCAGGTGTTTAACCCACTCTGTGCCTACTTCACGTCCCTATTTTGCGGAAGAGGTGACCGTGCTTCTCGTTGGCGTGATCGAGCTTGCTGCGGTCTTGCAAAGCAATACGAACTCACTAATTCCGCTAACGTCAGTGGTTTTTTCTTCTCCTCATGCATTACAGGACAGCGACTTGTCAGCAAAGTTAGCAGTACTGCTTTTTCTTGACTGCTGCGTACGGTAATGACGGTAGTCTAGACCACCGGATAGCGCAGTGGCGTTTGCGAGTCACGACAACTAAGGTCCCTAGATGAAACAAGGTAGCGTCGCTCATTGTTCTCGAGCCGTCCTCCTCACTCTCTCGATTACCCCTCTTTTTCACTGCCATCCGCGTCTGTAATTGGTGCATTACTTGCACGTGATCTTGCAAATGGCTGGTGGTGTTATTTAATATTATGCAAAGGGTTCAAAACGAGTACGCATGCGCATATGGCTCCTGCCGGATTCTCGCTGTGACCAGAAGACAAAATCGTAGCCAGAACATAAACTGAAGAGGACGAGCGTTTCGGTGTGCGCTAAGTCGACCAAGATTGTTTCGCCATGCTCGTTCAATGCAACATCTGCGTTTTTCAGCAATGCTGCGTTGCCGTAAACAACAGAAAATGGTTTCGCTCTCTTGAACTTACCTCGTGCTTTCCGAGATGAAACGCACCATAAAGTGCAACTATGAACCATTTCACGCGAATGCTTTCGTGCAACTCCGTCAACGTATGTCGACGCGGATCTGCGAAGCGAGTTCACTTGTCGGTTTTTATTGAAACGCCAGGCGCGCGTCTAATGCGTGTCTAGTGCATGCCAGTTGGTAAAAATACATGTGGGTATGCACGTATACAGAGCAGCTCTAGGTTGTAATCAACGCACCTTCAGAAACATTTCACTCTTGACCAGTTCCCTCTTGAGCCGAAACGCGCTGCTTCGAGACACCTCACCAGTAGAGCTCTCACTTTTCAGGAAGTTCCCAGCACCGCATCAGAATCACTTTGCATCACGATTGTCCAAATAGGCACATTTAAAAAAAAAACGTCATCACAGTGCTGCTGGACGAGTGTTCGAACCAGTCTGGTCATAGTTTTTTTTTTCCTGCGTGTGCACAAGCCGGTTGTAATCAATCGTCACAACGTCACGCCCTGTGGCCACTTAGAGAATCTAGCAAGAAGCACATTCACAGTGTCACAACACGAACAAAACACAATTAGAGAAGTGGACTAGTTAGAACTGGACGAAATATCGTGGCCGTGGAACTAAAATGTACTACGCGCGACGCCATGGCTAGTGGTGTAAAGTATAGAACTGCACAATGTTGCCTGTTGAGTAACGCACATCCCGCTTGCTCTTGTGTGGTGCCGTTTATATTCATAAAGGTAACTGTTTATTCTACGTCTTGTTTCGTTCCATTTTGTTTCATTTACATATATTCACCGTAGCAACAGAACCCAAACATTCGCTTTTGGATGAAACTTTTGAACCTTCTAGGGGGCGCTGCAGGCAAATAAGCGAGGAGGAAAAGGGAGGGTGACGCTACCTTGGAAACTTGTTCCATCTAGGGACCTTAACGACAACAACCGGGGGACAGCGCGATCATCCCGCGTTCCCCCCGTGGTTGATGACATACGTATGTGGCGGCGCGGGGCGCGTCTAGTGAGAACGACGCTACATGCGTTTCGTCGGCAGCAGAATTTCGCTCGCTGTCTAAAGCGGATGCCTCAGTGTGAACTAGGTGTTAGAGTGCCTCGAGCGTGCAGCGGAGGTGAATGAGCACATCAAGTCACGTCACACGTGAGACATGAGTGCTATCTTGCATGAGTGGTAAAACTTTATTTCGTCAGAAAGCAACTGTGCATGATTCCGTGTTACACGGCCATCAACTCAAGGCTGGCGGCGACCTGTGTGGCCCACTCCACGTCCCTTAACTGGAAGACTGGGTCTGAGCTGGTCAACAAAGCCTCCCAATGTTCAAGAGAGGGATCGCACATAATATCCACCAGCGGCGGCACTATGCTACAATCCCAAAGTATGTAATCATATGTTGTCACAGCCTGACACCATTTGCGTTACGGATTCATCTCCTCCGGGTATATTTTGTTCAACACGTAAGGGTTGGGAAAAGATCGCGTCTGCAGTTTTCTCCAGACGCATTCCAGCGCCTTAGTTAACCGCTTGTGTGGCGGTGGGTAAAACCTCCACTCTAGATTATGATGATTCGTTATCTCGTGAAAGGACACCAGCCCATCTCTCGTGGACCTCCCCGGAACGAGCGGCTCACCTATCCGGCTGACAAACCTCGACCATTCAGGTGAGAAGACTCGTTTCCAGGTTTCCAAGAGTGTGCTGGTCCCCAGACAATTTCTATTTCTCGAATTTCTCCTCCCGTGGCCACATGCAGCAATCATGCGGCAGCCTACAATATTCTCCTCACCAGATTTCGGATGGCTGTCTTTGAACCAGTGAGGATCAAGTTCAACTGCGAATTAGATATAGCTAGCGCTATTGCCGCTTATTTTGCAGTTTCTGAGGAGTGGGTTTTGACCGATCCAGAGGTGACGAAGCGTCCCCGCCTGCCCACCACCACAATCACAAAAGCGTCTTTGTCCTTTTAATTTGCGACAGCTGTATAGACTGCCGCTTTGTACTCGTCGTACTCAACGTGTAAAGCTCTGTTTCTTGCCTGCCTGCGCTGCGTATTGTGAATCAGATGCATAATTTTGGGCAAAGGTTTTATGTACAGGGCCTTATGTAACTCTCGCTTCGCCTGAATTTTAGTGTCCCCAGTGGGAGCCTCTGCTCCAATGCCAATCCTTTCCAATATGATCCTGCCCGCTTTGGTTGTCGAAAGTCTAGTGTGCTGCATCACCAGATGCGCCTCCCATAATTCATTCAGGGTGTTTTGCGCCCCTAGTTTTAACAGCCTTTCTGTAGGCGCGTTGTTAGGCAATCCAAGCGCGGCCTTGTAAGCTTGCCGGATCATAGCCTCAACCTTGCCTTTTTCTGCAGCATCCAACTTCATATAAGGTGTCGCGTAAGTACTCCTGCTGAGTACAAACGGCTGTACCAGCTTCCAGTGTTCTTTTTTTAACCCCGCTCTTACGTTTAGTGATTCTTCTGATTATCCTGACAGTAGCATTGACCGTGGTCTTAAGATTTGGGGGCGATGCTCCTTAAAGCGGCACCCGTTCGTCCCTCGTAGTAGTGGTAGTAGTCGTACGGTGTAACCAGTCTTAGATTTTAACTCAAAGGTGGTGCCGGTGGAAGATTTCTTGTGTTCGTTGTTGATTAAAAAATAATCGCAGCGTGCATGCAACTAAAAGCCGAAACTCTCGTGTCTCTCATTAACCTTTAGCAGCCATTGGCATGTACATTGAACACTATCTGACAAGAAAGGGTTGCTACGTTATACTCGCTGAATGTAGCCTCCTTGGTTGTAGAAAGGTTTAGCGAGCGTGGAGCCGCAGTGCCAAGAATACAGTGAACTAGTGTATAACATGAACTCGAGGTGGTTAAAGGTGGGAAGTAGACACGAAGCGCAAGCCATAGGAAAGTGCGCGTGTGCCTCCTCTCGTTCAGTCTTTATAATGTCGGCTGGATGACGGCGCTTCAATATGAGGAATATATGATGAAAAGTTACGAGAGAGTAGTACTTCGAGTGTTTAAAGGGTGGACGAACGGGCACACAGACAGATGCATAGACTGACGTACGGATGGCTGCATGGACAGATGGACGCATGGACGGACGCAGTAGTGGATGCATGGACGAACGCAGAGACGGACGCACAGGTGGACGTGTTGACGCACGAACAGATGCACGCACGGACGGGCGGATGGATGCACGGGCGGCCACACAGACGCATGCATTGACGGATGGAATCAAAAGAATAGACGGACGGATGCTTCGCCCCACTCTCTATCATTCACTCCGTGGATATGCTGCCATTTTTTGGAAGTTCTACCCTATTCTTCCTGTTAGTTTGCAGATATAGGCCAAGAACTCTAATCGTTTGAGATTCAGCTAGCGGCCTACCCCCTACCTTTACCTCTAATGGCGGTGGCAGAATATAGTGCCTTGCATGTTGCCCTCTGGGTTTGTCCCTAACCACAAGAACTCAGACTTGGGCTGCTGAGAGCATGAAAGTCTTGCCTCTCCTGCCAACAATTCGACAATAATAACTGCCTCTTGTAGTGGTTTTTTCCAGATTCGCGTCACTACCCCTGGTTACCCATAGAGTAATATCATCTGCATAAAATGTGTGTTTGAGTCCCTGTATCTGCTCAGCCTCGCGGTATTTTAATTACGGCGAGGTTAAACAGAAACGGCGACAAAACTGAAACCTGAGGCGTCCCTTTGCCTCCCAATCTGATCGAGTCTGATTTCACATCTCCTATTGAAATTTCTGCGGTTCGGCCCTTCAAGAATGATCTGATGTAGCGGAATGTCTTGGCCCTGGGCTAATTTCCGATAGGTTCTTCAATATTGCCGCTTGCGAAACATTGTCGAAAGCTTTATTAGGGACAAGTCCCAATACAGTTTTGGTGCCCGTGCCATGCCCGGGATCAACTACGTCATGTTTCAACTGTATCATAACATCCCGTGTGGACAAGTTGGCCATGAAACCTATCATAAATGGGCGAAAGATGGCCTTGTCCTCTGCATATTTCTGAAGCCTGTTGAGAACCACGTGCAGCATCGATGCCCACGCATTATGTCAGCGATATGGGGCGCAGGTTTTCCAAGAAGAGTTTTTTGCCTGGCTTAGGAATAAATATAATCCTAGCATGCTTTCATTGTGCTAGGAATTCCCCGGCCACCCAAAACTCATTTCTCAAGTCAGTGATTGCCCCAACCAATTTGAAATCTAGGTTTCTCAGCATTTTATTAGTAACCCCATTCGGACCTGCGGCAGACGTAGTACGCAGCTGCCCCATGGCAAGCTCCGCCTCCGCAATTGTAAACTCTTCATCTAGTTCTGCGTTTTCCACCCCCGAGTAGTGTGTAATCGACCGTCTACTCCACCAGTTATGTACCTATTTCAGAGTTTCTGTATAAACTCTCCAATATTGCCTTCATAATGATACATTAATCGAGTCATTTATCCCCGTTGCGCCGATTTGGTGCTGCCGGATCCAAAGTATGCCTTAACAGCTGCCATGTGTGTTTTTGCATCAGAAATGTCCATTTGTGTGATCAGAAATCTGGCCCCACTGCTTGGCTTCCAACTCAATTGTATAATTTTCGATTTTATGTTCTAACTTGGCAATCTTTGTGCGAAGGACGCCATTATGCTTTTGCTTCTTCCACTTTCTCAAGAGACTCGCATGCGCTTCCCACATGTGTAAAAGTCTAGAGTTCGCCGTAAACTCCTCCTGCTCGACTGGCACTTTAACTGTGGTGTTATTTACATCCTGCTTGAGTGCCTCTACCCATGCGTCCAGGTCACTAATTTCCCAATCACAGTGTCTGCTCTGTTTTTCCTAAATCTGTCCCAATCTGTAATTCTATGCCCCTTCACGTTGTCATTATGCTTCGCAGTGCTAAACGTCATGGAGAGGATATGATGATCACTTCCTAGTGCTTGTCCCGTGTTAATCAACTTTGCATTACTGATACCTCAAAAAACGTAAGGTCTGGAGAGGTACCCATGCTTATGCTGTTGCCTGACCTCGTAAGATCTTGCGGATTGTTTAACGCCGTCCATCGCAGATCCCGTAGTGGAGTTATATTCACCCCACCCCGAGTGAGGCGCATTGAAATCTCCTACCACTATAAGCGGAGCGCGAGCTGCTAACCTTTGAGCGCTGAGAGCACGTCGCGGAGCATCTGCTCCGTTTTTGCTCCTTACCGTTTGTTTGCCCCATAAATTTCACGTCACTTCCGCCACCCCTCACAATGCATTAAGATAAGATAGGGTTTCTCCTCAGTTTTTCGTTCCTCCATGCTTTCGATGAACCTCGCCGCCACTGAATCGGATTAGGCGTACTGTCGGCTGCCGAAATGCTCAGTATGACCGTGCCCCTGAGCATCTGCGTTTCCTCCCCTCTATACCCTCGTGTCACGTCCACACACCTACAGCACGTGCACGTAGCCTGTGTCCCTTCTCCTAAACAACCCCCCCCCTTCTTTTAATAAACGCAGCCCCCTTCGCACTAGCGTGTGAGAACCTGCGTAAGGGGCTGTGAAGAGGTTGTGACCTCTCCCCCTTACATTTTCTCAGCAATCACGTCATGGCATTGAAGCACGTGATTGTGGAGATGCGCCAAGTTCCCACGTGTTCCCGCGTGGATTGGCGGCGAATCCACGTTGCGTGTTCTAACAAGAGTTTTAGACTTGTAAAACAGAAAGAAGATTACGGTTAATTCATAGCGCGCTCTTCTTGCAAGGATGCGTTAACATCGGGCAAGGTGACCTTGATGGACGGAATTTCAAGTCCACACATGCGGTGCATCGCATGCTACTGATTGTTCCATTTAGTGGGGGGCGGGGTAATTTTCACTGGGTCTACGTCGGCGTATCGGCGTCCATAATGAAACGTGGTCTCTGGGATAGTCTTCTACTAAGCGTCGTTGAAGATTATAACGTTGGGTGTCGGTTGTCTGTTGGTTCTTGGTTCAGAAGTGGGCGAGCTGTCTAGCTTCGTCGGGGCGCTGAAGGTAAACAGTGTCATAGGGTTTCTTCATCAGTGACCTAAGATACCGTTCAGACCAGCGGGACTTCTTCAGTCTGTAGAACCACGCCGCAGACCATTACAGAAAATTAGTAAGGACTTAAGGCACACTCACAGAATTTGAGGGGGTACTGCTAGAGCAGAGGAACATTGTTACTCTCCGCGGAGTACTTCAACTCCACGGGGGAGTAGGGAAAGAGTTGGCCGCGGAACATTTTCTTTCGTGGAATGCAGAGTAAAAGAGACTGCGAACTCTCTGCTACTCAAGTGGTGTTCGCAATCTATGAAACAACTCTTGTGTCGATGAGGTGTGAATGATATCTGGCTCTCCGTCCTTGCCTACCTAGCGCTTGCAAGTTACCACCGACGCCGTTTCGTAGCGATACGCCTCTGAGCGTATACACACCAGTTATAAGTTGAATGCGTCAAGTAATGGAATAACTTCAGCGATAACTAAAGCATGCTTGTGTGATTATGAACGTTTAGTTCCCGAAGCACCACTACCAACACCTTCGAAAGAAGAAACAGCGGCAACATCTAAAGCGTCGACAAAAGTTAGCTTACCGCGCAAACGAATTGGTACTATAGAGTAAGGTAAATCTCAGCACACATTGTAAAAAAAAAACTTTCACAGCAAAGTTTGAACTCACCACCTATGTATGACGATGCAAGCACTTTACCACTACGCCTCGTTGTGCCAGGCTCGCTGCGTGTTGAAACCGCATAAAAGTAAACAGGCTGTTTCGCTTTACGGGTCGTAGTTTAAACGCATATGCGATTTTTGTTTTTAAATAAACTTTTAGTCTTCATGATACGAGAATCTGGCGTCTACGCATTACATGTCACTAATACCAGGACTCCAATTTTTTTTTCAGAATTCGTAACATAGAACGAAAATATACAAAAATTACCGAGAACTTGTGGCATAAGTTACGGTCGGGTGCAATAGTCGTTACTCGCTCTTTGTGCTGCTTTACGGGTGCCAAAGTTTATATACGACTGTAGTGCTCCATTAGTACGTGCGTCGTTGATTGAAGTAGGCGTATTTTCGTGCGCAAGCGACGATAAGCTACAGTGAATTGGCCGTGTTAGAGTGTGCTTATTTGCATCTGCAAACCGATAGCTGGAACTACATAGCCGATAGCTAAAAACCAAATTGCATGTGTACGAAAGTGGCTCATGGTGTTACTTTATAAACGCGCACCGAACGACAGGCCTGTGTTTTCACGTACGAGTCAGCGAAGTGCCGACGAGTGCGCCCAGCGGCTATCGACGTTGGCTCGTGTGCGCTGCGCCGCAGGCTGAAAGCGCGCTGCGTCGATGCTCATCGCTCCATTTTGCGCACATGGTACGCAAGAACAATGCTTCATTGAATTACCTGATGACAAATGTCTGCTGT